>JAFBMS010000359.1:0-55000 GCA_019788955.1 Albula glossodonta | reverse complement strand
ATGAGTATGAAAGCTTTAGGCCCAGTCCAAACACAGCTCGAGTAATGAGTATGAAAGCTTTAAGCCCAGCCCAAACCCAGCTAGAGTAATGAGTATGAAAGCTTTAAGCCCAGCCCAAACCCAGCTAGAGTAATGAGTATGAAAGCTTTAGGCCCAGCCCAAACCCAGTTAGAGTAATGAGTATGACCGCTTTAGGCCCAGCCCAAACCCAGCTCGAGTAATGAGTATGAAAGCTTTAAGCCCAGCCCAAACCCAGCTAGAGTAATGAGTATGAAAGCTTTAGGCCCAGCCCAAACCCAGTTAGAGTAATGAGTATGACCGCTTTAGGCCCAGCCCAAACCCAGCTAGAGTAATGAGTATGAAAGCTTTAAGCCCAGCCCAAACACAGCTCGAGTAATGAGTATGAAAGCTTTAAGCCCAGCCCAAACACAGCTCGAGTAATGAGTATGACCGCTTTAGGCCCAGCCCAAACACAGCTCGAGTAATGAGTATGAAAGCTTTAGGCCCAGTCCAAACACAGCTCGAGTAATGAATATGAAAGCTTTAAGCCCAGCCCAAACACAGCTCGAGTAATGAGTATGAAAGCTTTAGGCCCAGCCCAAACCCAGCTAGAGTAATGAGTATGAAAGCTTTAGGCCCAGCCCAAACCCAGCTCGAGTAATATGCATGACAGACGGCACAGGGTGTCGGCGTTGTCAGGAGGGCTCACAGAGGCATGCTGTGTGTGTCTGATCTAACAGGATCTAATAGCCTATCAGATCACTGCTTGCCTTCCGCTCGCACACACCATTGGTTGGGCCGCGGGGCCAATCACATGTGTGGAATGGCAGCAGAGGCTGAGGAATCAGAGCTGTGTGCTGCTAACGAAGCCGCAGTCTGGTTTCCTGTAATTACAGACAGCTGATGCACCTTCAGTGTGGAGACCGGCGAGGGCGGAGAAGGGCTCCACAGTTTACCTGTGCAAAACCAACATGTCTGCAGGCTCTATGGCTGTATGTATGTATGTTTCTGTGTGTGTGTGTATGTGTGTGTGAGTGCGTGTGTGCATGTCTGTGTGTGTTCATGTGTGGTGTGTGTCTGTGTGTGTCTGTGTGTGTGGTGTGTGTGTGTGTCTATGTGTGAGTGTATGTGTGAGTGTGTGTGTGTGTGTCTTAGTTGTACATTATGACTGACCTACTTAAGGGCTCAGTAGTTTAGTGTGCGTAAGATATCCTTGTGGTGGCACGAGAAAAGGCTTTGTTCTATGTGTGTGTGTGTGTGTCTGGGTATGTGTGTGCGTGTGAGAGTGTGACAGCGAAGGCGCTTGCTTGCGGTGTGTTTGTTTGTATGTCTGCATATGAGTGTGTATGTGAATTTATGTGTTTGAGTGTGTGTTTGTGTGCATATGTCAGAGAGCATATGGCTGTAAGTGAGATATGTGTGTATATATTTACGTGCATGTGCGTGTGTGTGCTCACGCGTGTGTGAGAGAGGTGTGAAAAGGAGGTTATCTCATACTGAGCCAGTTATCTCATACGGCCTGCGGCAGCTGCATCGCTGCACGGTGCAGGAGTGGGATGAATTGTGGCGAGGACAGACAGGAGGACGGTTTCCGGCAGTGTGTATTCTGTAGCACGTAGTGCATCGTATTCTCCAGTGTGTTGTGCATCGTATTCTGTAGTGCATTGTGCATTGTATTCTCCAGTGCGTTGTGCATTGTAGCACGCTGTGCATCATATTCTGTAGTGCGTTGTGCATTGTATTCTCCAGTACGTTGTGCATTGTAGCACGCTGTGCATCATATTCTGTAGCGCATTGTGCATGGTATTCTGTCGTGCGTTGTGCATCGTATTCTGTAGTGCGTTGTGCATCGTGTTCTGTAGTGCTTTGTGCATGGTATTCTCCAGTGCGTTGTGCATCATAGCACATTGTGCATGGTATTCTGTAGTGCATGGTATTCTGTAGTGCGTTGTGCATGGTGTTTTGTAGTGCATCATATTCTGAAGTATGTTGTGCATGGTTTTCTGTATTGCTTTGTAAATGGTATTCTCCAGTGCGTTGTGCATCATAGCACGTTGTGCATGGTATTCTGTAGTGCATGGTATTCTGTAGTGCGTTGTGCATGGTATTCTGTAGTGCGTTGTGCATGGTATTCTGTAGTGCATGGTATTCTGTAGTGCGTTGTGCATGGTATTCTGTAGTGCATGGTATTCTGTAGTGCGTTGTGCATGGTATTCTGTAGTGCATGGTATTCTGTAGTGCGTTGTGCATGGTATTCTGTAGTGCGTTGTGCATGGTATTCTGTAGTGCGTTGTGCATGGTATTCTGTAGTGCGTTGTGCATGGTATTCTGTAGTGCGTTGTGCATGGTATTCTGTAGTGCGTTGTGCATGGTATTCTGTAGTGCAGCGTTTGCGTACTCGCCTGAATGCAGCACTGGTTCAAGCACATACAGACTCCCCTGTGGGAATAGAAAACGATCTCAGAAGGGCATAAAGCGAAAACACGCCACAAACCCAATGAATTCACCTGTCTCAGAGCCTAAGTCCAGAGAGACGGTATACTCTCTCTCTGTACACCATGTGTATTGGGATCCCCCTAAATCACAGTGAAGCTTTGGGGGCTTGGGGTCCTGCTAAATGCAGTGAAGCTTTGTGGGCAGCCGGTTTCTGAAGAGCTGCCATTTTGAAACAGAGCCTACTCCTGTGCAGTCACACATATGGGTGAGATTAAATTAAACATACTTCTCCTCTTTATGGCCAAATGCAATTCAATCAGAACAGATGTAAGAATCTCGGTAGTCTTCAGGAAAATATAATGGACTAAATAAAATAAACTGCGCAGACTGATCTGAAGAATTGGGGTATGTCTCTAAATAAAATAAACTGTGCAGACTGATCTGCAGAATTGGGGTATGTCTCTAAATAAAATAAACTGTGCAGACTGATCTGAAGAATTGGGGTATGTCTCTAAATAAAATAAACTGTGCAGACTGATCTGAAGAATTGGGGTATGTCTCTAAATAAAATAAACTGTGCAGACTGATCTGAAGAATTGGGGTATGTCTCTAAATAAAATAAACTGTGCAGACTGATCTGCAGAATTGGGGTATGTCTGGCTGTCACTGAGGGATGGAACCACTCCTCAGTTTTTGAGCACTGCACTTAAGTAGGAGCTAATTAACATGCGTAAATGATCTGAATCCACAAGTTGTCTGTGGGGCAATCTTTATGGAGGGGAGGCATATTGTCATTTTTGAGCTGCTAAGTTTGAGGTAGGATTTTACCATCTAAAAGAATCATAACTGACAGCAATAATTTAAGGTCGTTTACTGACAGTAAACATGGATGTCAGGTTAGCCAGACGTTATTTTTTGTGTGCGTCTCATTGTTGACACTGAATTGGTGTGACCACACATGACAAGGGGACCTGATTAACCCTGATTTGAAATTAAAAGATATATGACACTGTTTGTAAAAAAAAAAAAAAAACATTGGTGGTGAAAGTGACACCTTTGACTGCTCTCCATTCTGCCACCTCATTGTGAACAAGAAACAAACAAAACAAACCCTGAAAATACTACAGATTTTCTGTCACCAAACAACAAACTGCTGAGCTCATTTAAAACGAGCAGCTGCTCCTCCACTGTAATTATAATCCAGTTACATAATTCACTCACCCACAATGGGAGCTGGAATGCCACGTAAAAGTTTTTTGTTCTTCGAATATTGCCAGAACGTTAGGAAAGGTAGAGAGAACTTTAACACCACATTTTCCTGTATTTCCATGAAAACATACCCATATGCCTCAGCTAATCGAGCAGAAAATGGTCTCAGAATGTTGTTCAATTCTGATGCACAAGATTAGAAAATCATTTCAATTACAGGTGGTCAGTCATGTTCATTTTATTAGAATTTTTTATCAAGGTTCAACAAACCCACCAGCTAAGAAACTGTCATTCTTAACATTCTCAGAGTGCATTTGACACAGATCTTTATTTTCCTCATAAGCGAGTGATAACCAACGTCGCCAGAGAGACTGACTGTGCCTTTTCCTGGAATGATTTTCCTCTGAGTTTGACATAGATTTTTAGACACAACTTCAACAATTTTACAGGACAACCAAATGGGAATGCAACCGGAAACTTCCCTGGTATTCTGGGAATGATGGTGTAGCGCGCACTGACCGCACGAGTGGTCTCCCCTGTCGCCAGGGGAAAAGTGATGGTAAGAGAATGCAAAACGTCCAAGCAGCCGGACGACGGAAGTGCGCCCATTAGCCAATCAAAAGAGTCTGAGCTTATCAACGCTTCTGTCATGACAAAATTATGTCAGAGATACGTGATGCAGAAAAACGGAAATGCTACCGAGGAACGTGGTTATGAGCCCGAAGATCATCCATAAAACAAACACTTTTCATTAGAAAAAGAAAAAAAAAACAACAGGCCCTGAAACGGAAAACGAAATTAAAGTGCTATTCTGCCAGGTTACAACACAGAATAAAAAAGAGAGCAATATCAAAACTTGAACGAAGTTAAATTAAAATCTGTTTTAATAATCAATTCGTCACCACTGGCGGGTGAAGCACAGTACACATGGCAATTCTGCATTATTTTCTGTATTTTCCTCTGTTACACACGTCGTTTGTCTTTGTCTATGGTGTGAAATGTTTTCCCACATAAACAAGATCAAAGAGAGATGTTATAAACTCCTCTTTACTTCACTTGGAAACAGAGACTGGCACCCACACACACACTCACACACACAAAGTCACACATACAGACACACAGACTCCCTCACTCTTTCAAATTCCTGCATATACTCACTGTGGTTCTCACACACACACACACACACACACACACACACACACACACACACACACACACACAGATTCTGTCTGTCTCACATACACAGGACTCACACTCTTATATACACTTGTAATCACGCAAGCACACAGATGCACGCCCACAAATTCTCACTCACACATAGTGTTCATTCAGATCGCACACAGACCGTAGGAACTGAGTTCAGAAATTCAGTGAATCTATCAAAATACTTCAGTTATAAAAAGCAGAAATGTGATCATCATCTCTTATCTTATTACAAGCAACAAGGCTGACCTTACACTCTTCCCTAGAACAAAATCCTTGTTTTGCCAACAAGAGCTTACAAGAGAACATAACATTAAAAAACGCTCAACTCTGTCACAAAAACTATGCAGTTTCCACGGTGATGAGGACTTATTTAAACAAGGTGAGTTTATGAACTCAGTCTTTATAGGGATTAACATTTAAAAACTATTCCTATATGCCATATTCTACCTGAGACAAAATATTGAAAAAAAACAAGATAAAATATATTATATACTATTTGTACTGTATGTTAGACTATGAACGTAGTAATAATAATAAAAATAATAATAATAGTCATCATCATATTTTGGTTTTATATTGGGTAATATAAATGAAATAGCTAATATGCATATATATATATGTCAGTACTCATTGATATGAGCGGAACACGCTAGCCCATTGCAGCACAAGGGTGACACATGCGCAAAGTGGCCATGGAAAGCAGCCGTTCATTGCTCTAGGAGGTCAGGCCTCATTTGACCTTTAACCTTACAGAAGCCAAGGGGAGCCCTGCAAGAGGGACAGGCAGCCACACCTGGTTGACATCACCTTGGCCTTGCCGTCCTCCTTCGCGGAGAACAACAATTAGGCTCTTATCTGCGGATCAGCGCGCCTTCACATATAAACTGCCATCACAGCACAGCGCGAGCAGCTGCGACGACAGGCGCCATAGAGCTGGGGGACGGGGGACGTAACGACCAAAACGAAAGTATATAACACGCTACACTGCTATTAAAAAGAAAAAAAACATTCCTTAGTAATTAAATCGTTAGTAGCTTAACTGTGCCGCCACGTGTACCTTTGGCGACAGAATGATCTAGATCTCTTTACCTTGAGAGCATTTTTATCTGTCGCCCCCTGTCTCAGCGACACGTCTGACGCTCATTTTAGGTTTTCCATATACAAAAACGTCTTCCTTAATACGTTCCATTAAAATATCGCACAGCAGAATTTTCAGAGTTAATTTAAGTTAGAGTTCCTAAGACATTACTCTCCAAAGCCCAAATGTACTGTACCAGAGTTCAATTAACGATGAACATATTACTGTGAATGTAGTGGTACAAAATTACATATTACTGTAATCTGATGAGATACACATTTCTCAAAGTTTGAGTAGCCTAGATGTTCGTGCTTTGGCTCATATGAATCACAGAAAGCAACATGCGGTTACCAACAATACGAGAGTAAAGTTTATATTTTTTGTTTTCTTTTTTGAGCGAGACTACTTTCTGCAGTAATTTAAGGGTGCAGGTGCGCTGAGTGGAACTCTCAATGAGCCCTCATACATACTTATCAAGCAGCTTCTGAACCACAAAAAGCAAGGCAAAAAAGAATGAAATGTGATGTGTCACTAATGTGTTGTTCAGATAGACTAGCATAAATTGCACCTCAAAATACTACGATCAGGACTGGTGAGCTGAGGCACAGCAGGTGGAAGACCGGCACTTTCTCTCTTCGTTGCGGAAACTGACAGCAGCACGGGCCGTTACCTTCTGCAAATCTATGTTCGTAAAAAATTATGAATGTATACATTTCTGAGCTGTAATTTATAATGGTCAATTTTGTGATTAAAAAAGTCATTTTCTAGCAAAGCTAAGGTTAAAATCGTGTAACTCACGCCTGATAATCTAAATGAGTTTCTGATCTGTGACAAGACTTTTTAAAAAAGTGAACATAAAGGAAAATAAATTTCGCATTTGATAGATATTCATAGCAAAGTCTTGAGTCTTGAGGAATTTCAGCTATAGGACAGAAATTGGTTTGATGAGCAGGTGTCTGGATAAGTTGAAGTGCCGAAACCACAGAACTACCGGGCAGCGAGTAGCGCGAAGAAAAAATGAACCATACCTTCAGAAGTTCGCAGAAGCCGTTAGAACCCCCCGATTTCCATCAAAAGTTTGGGATTCGGTCACCTTCACCAGGTCAAGCCGCGCGAGAGATCCACCAGGGTGTGGGTTAGAAAATTCCTTGCGTGAAAAGCTCTCAAACACGCAGGAACATGCGCCCGGCTACTATGTTTGTGTGTGTGCTGCTGCTGCGTGCAGAGTTCAGGAGCGCGAGCTAGTGAGGGCAGCGCAGCGGGGGAGCGCGAGGTTGAGGAGGTACGGGCGGAGTGCTCGAGAAAGGGCGTCAGGTAACGCGGGGGCCGCGCCTCCTCCTCGTCTCTGATGTGATGCGCGCGTTCCGGTGATTTGCTGGCGGCGCGGGCTTGCAGCACGCTCTCGGCTCGAATCCTGATTCAGTTGTTATAGGGGTCCCAAGGGACTCGGAGCCGGGGGCCTGCAGTCGCTGAAGAGAAGCAATGACTGCCGAGAGAACGTGTAGCCCCTCCCGATCCTCCCCCGTACATTCATCCATTTTCATATCCGCGCGCCACATGTTTATATGTCAAGCTAAAGAGGGGAGGGAGCACGAGGCTGTGGGGTTTAAAATATGTGGATGTGGCGTCTACAGCGCGCCACGCTGGAGTGCCTATAGTTACATCATCTTCCATAACTGAGACTCCCTTCAATAAATAAATGAATTACACTTAGAAAATAAAATGATAGTTACAGTTTAACTTTAAAATAGTGCAGCCATGATCCCAAAAAAGGCTGCACGTGTGTACTGCGGATGCATGATCAATGGAGAGCTAAGTCCACGGTTCAGATACAAATGATTTAATTAATGAATTGGTTATGTTACCCCGGCGCAACAGTGATGCTCTCCCATACTCTGCGTTTTTAGGTATTGACTTTGAGTCAAAATAAATCCCTGGGATCCATCTTCCCCATATTCAAACATTAGAGGAGGCAAAAGAGATACACGTTGAAATACTCATATGTCGTTATGTTCTCAGTTCATTTTTAAAAGAAGCTTGTTTTTTAAATGCAATAATTTCGTGTGTCATGTGTCTAAATACCAACACAGGCTTGCCTATTTTACGACTGTAATTATGCGTAGGCGAATCCGGTGTCGTAAATACTAAATATGCTAATATGAGCATACTTCAGCTTTTTCTTATTCTTTTGAAATACTAATGTTTGTTTTAATTCTGCGTCCCTGCCGCAGGCCCAGCGGTCTCTACCATAGTAAACAGACACGTTTTTGTGTATGGCGCACACTGTAAAATCAGCAGTCAAATGTGATGTTACCATGCGTTCAGTTTAAATCTTCATTAGCTCCACCAGCTATGTTTGTCTTTTACGAGACTACCAGACTGGCTTTTGTTCTCAATAGCACAATATAATATAACAAAATACAGAAAGATATATCAATATGTTATGTAACTCTAATAAATATTGTGTGGTGGAATCTGGGTTAGTTTTTGATGTTCGTGGGCATATTAAAATTTGGAAGGAGTGGGCATATAAAATCACGTTAACAGATGAAACAAAATTGAACTCATAAAAGAGAAGGTGGATATATTATTATTATTATTATTATAATTGAACAAAGACATTTCACAATCGAACTGAAACCACTGTGCGAAAACTTGCAATTCATTTTCCGTTTCCTTCTAAGGTAGTGTCTGTTAGATTACTCCGCGTAATTCCCTCGCTCAGGCACAATCAGCAAGACTCATTATTTCCTTTATTGTTTTTTTTGTGGAACCGCCTTTCAGTCTCTCACACAATATTAGAACCCCGGGAAAGGAAAACATCTGGCGGTTAAAAAATGGCACCTGAAGTAAGACATGGAGCGTCTGGTTTTATCAGTTCCTTCAGAAATCGCCCATTAGTTTCGGCGCTACAAAGAGTAGAATACAACATTTTTTATATCCAGTAACACCGTTCAATATGCTGCTTTGCCTTCAGATTACAGCACTACATTAAAACCACGTGGAGTAATTTTAAATGCGTCTAGGTGTTTGGGTTTTCTTTTGTACCAAATGAACCAATACAGATTTTGGAATTTGAAAATAAACCTCAAAACAAAATATAACTTTTGGGCTTAACACTCGAAATGGAACGCTCGACAGTGAACTCCCCTCGCGATTGAGGGGTGCACGAGGACCTTCCAGTGGAGCGTGGAATTGCTCGCGAGTCTCATATCTCCACACTGGCACACGGCTAATGTGTATTAAATAAGAACACTTGTTCACGCAGGCGGTCCCTCTGATTGCGCGAACACGATGGAGAGCGAAATGTGTAGTTCTCAGGTAAATACTGAACCAGCGTCCACTTCAGTTTGACTCCTATATAGAATGTTTAAGATTGAGGTTTAATTTTAAAGTTGAAAACTGAAGTTGAATTTTTAAGTGAATATAAAGCAATATTTTGTCAATGATAGGTATCAGAACATTTGCTGCAGTAATTAGTTATTTAAAGAGAAAAGGTCAATAATCTCAGGATAATAAAGGTGAAGTAAATTTAAACAAACATATACAATCAGTAACAAAATGCAGTGTCCTGCTTGCCACTAGATCTACTCCACTAAACTGATTGAGAACGCTTGTGTTGTGCTGTGGCTACCAGACCCAGGCGCTAGCTGCACCTCACACATGACGCAATGCACTTGGTCCTTACGATGAGTGCTCATAGTATTTACACTGGATTCTGGTTTGCAACAGGAAGCTTTGATGGCTGCTGTAAATATCATTCTATCCACCTGCAAAACTTTCGATGCCACAACAAAGAATGGAAGTGTGATGCTAGTGAGGAAGTAACTTGGCGTCTTGGCAGAAAGAGTGGGTGATTTCTTTGCACGCCCCCGGAGTTATTTTCTGTCTTTTTGAAACCACCAGGCTGCTAGTGCAAATGTAGCAACCTCTGCAAAGCATGCAGGCGCAACCAAATTCACAGCCGAGAGCCTGACACACAACCGCTCCCTGATTTTAAAAACACATAACTGTAAGGTTATGAGCAGCCTGGTCAGGCTCATAGCGCTGTAAGGTTATGAGCAGCCTGGTCAGGCTCATAGTGCTGTAAGGTTATGAGCAGCCTGGTCAGGCTCATAGTGCTGTAAGGTTATGAGCAGCCTGGTCAGGCTCATAGCGCTGTAAGGTTATGAGCAGCCTGGTCAGGCTCATGGCGCTGTAAGGTTATGAGCAGCCTGGTCAGGCTCATAGTGCTGTAAGGTTATGAGCAGCCTGGTCAGGCTCATAGCGCTGTAAGGTTATGAGCAGCCTGGTCAGGCTCATAGTGCTGTAAGGTTATGAGCAGCCTGGTCAGGCTCATAGTGCTGTAAGGTTATGAGCAGCCTGGTCAGGCTCATAGTGCTGTAAGGTTATGAGCAGCCTGGTCAGGCTCATAGTGCTGTAAGGTTATGAGCAGCCTGGTCAGGCTCATAGTGCTGTAAGGTTATGAGCAGCCTGGTCAGGCTCATAGTGCTGTAAGGTTATGAGCGGCCTGGTCAGGCTCATAGTGCTGTAAGGTTATGAGCAGCCTGGTCAGGCTCATAGTGCTGTAAGGTTATGAGCAGCCTGGTCAGGCTCATAGTGCTGTAAGGTTATGAGCAGCCTGGTCAGGCTCATAGTGCTGTAAGGTTATGAGCAGCCTGGTCAGGCTCATAGTGCTGTAATACTATTTCACCATTTAAAACACAGGAGTTGCTCTTTGCTGGTCCATCCTTTTTTGCTCAGAATTCCAATGCTAATAAATTAGTTAAATTATCAGATTTCAAACATAAAATACATGTTGAATTTTACTGTGACAGCAAAAAAGAGAAAATGAAAAAAAAAAAGAGCGTCAGGGCAAAACTGCATGTAGTGCCCCGGGGCAGTGTTTCTGGTCTGGGAAACCCTATTTACTCTCCCCTGATTGGGCGGTCTTAATCCTGTCACCCAGCTCCCCAATTCAGGAGGCTGGTCTGGATATCTGCTGCCACACATTCCTTCCCGGAAAAGGAACGTGACACATATGGTCAGGAACCATGGAAACGAACCTGCCTAAGACTGTCACTCTAAGAGCGCCCAGACATTTGATATGTTAATAATAAGTATATGTCACATATTTAAAAAAAACCTTAACACAGAGTAATTAGCGATTAATCTGCAGTTCTTTTTTCGCAGCCCTGAAAGCCCCAGTGTAATCCCTGCTCCACAAGGGGCCTCTAATTAGTGTGAAATATTAATTTTAAACATGTAAAAATTAGTTATTATTAGCAGAGCCTATTGGCTTTGCCAGACAGAGAGCAGAATCTGTGGAGAAATGTGAATAAACATCACAAATTTTTAGTCTACCTTGCCGTGTGATTGCTTTAAATACAGTGACAAACCGAGCTGTGATCTTACCTTTAACAACATGACCCTGTAATAATCTAAGTATTACTTTTGGATAATTACACTTGTTATTGCTTTACATATGATTATTATTATTATTATTATTATTATTATTATTATTATTATTATTATTATTACATAGACAGCACAGTGCAGGACTCTGGAGGTTCTGTAGCTGGGTGCACATATCTTGATTGAAAAAAAAAAAAAAATGAATCAGCGAATCGATTGGCTCCTCTTGCCCCTGATCTCCATCTTGCCCCAGAAACCTGGAGCACCAGAGACATGGCTGCCCCATAGAATGGCTCTTATCTGTCACATCAGAGCATAGATCCAGAAACAGAGGATAATGTTGCACTGATTGGATTACTCCAGACCCAGAGTCTGAGGCAAGCCCTCTCTGAACTGGGTGCACACTTATCTCTTATTTATGTATACGTCTTTGAAATAAATAGAAAGAAATAAATTCTTGTCAGAATTTTCACATAAACTCAAGGAGGTCAGTCTCAAATCCAAAATCCAAATCCCTGTTTAGATTTCTGCTGTTGGGGTGAAGCTGAGTGTGGGGGGATGGGGGGGGGGGGGGTGAGATATACAGTGACAGACTCACAGAAATATGACAAACATAGCAATGTGACAAAAGAGCCGTGTCACGTTACCCGCCTGTCACAAAGGAGATACAGAACTGGGCCTGTGAGAGCGTCCCTACAGCCCTGCTGCCAGTCAGACCCCATGCCACACGCCCCGTGAAGACCCACCGTGACCCATTTTAATGACCTGTTTGCTCATGTGGCAAACCAAAGGATACCAGCACCAAGCCTTAGAAACAGAGCCATGATCAGTTATGTAAGGGAATGTGTTGCTAACGTATGCTAGCGGCCTTGCTATGGAAGGTAAAAACACACATTGTGCTCCTCTTATTGTGCAGAGTGCTCAGTGTTAGCGCACACATTGTGCTCTGTTATTGAGGGGAGTAATCGCTGTTAGCGCACACATTGTGCTCTGTTAGTGTGCAGAGTGCTCAGTGTTAGCGCACACATTGTGCTCTGTTAGTGTGCAGAGTGCTCAGTGTTAGCGCACACATTATGCTCTGTTAGTGTGCAGAGTGCTCAGTGTTAGCGCACACATTATGCTCTGTTAGTGTGCAGAGTGCTCAGTGTTAGCGCACACATTATGCTCTGTTAGTGTGCAGAGTGCTCAGTGTTAGCGCACACATTGTGCTCTGTTAGTGTGCAGAGTGCTCAGTGTTAGCGCACACATTGTGCTCTGTTAGTGTGCAGAGTGCTCAGTGTTAGCGCACACATTGTGCTCTGTTAGTGTGCAGAGTGCTCAGTGTTAGCGCACACATTGTGCTCTGTTAGTGTGCAGAGTGCTCAGTGTTAGCGCACACATTGTGCTCTGTTAGTGTGCAGAGTGCTCAGTGTTAGCGCACACATTGTGCTCTGTTAGTGTGCAGAGTGCTCAGTGTTAGCGCACACATTGTGCTCTGTTAGTGTGCAATCTTGCGCGGTAATAGACAGCACTAACGGGAATACAATGCCAATGTTGCCATGGTTATACTGGCATGGAGTCAGCACTTTTTTGGCAGGTAATATTTCAGCGGGGTTTTGATGGCAAAACAGTGCCAAACATCATATCGCATCACGTCATGGGGGATCAGTGTTCTCTCCTTCTCTCTCTCTCTCTCTCATTTACTCTCTTTTGTTTCATCTCCTCCCCCATCATCTATGTCTTAGTAAAATTCAAATTCAAATAAGATTTATTTAGCATGACAAACACGCTGTTCTGCCAAATGCATACATTATGAAAACAGCATAGTCTGTAGTAGGGGAAAATGAAATGAATAAATGCATACATAAGTAAATTCATTAGCTAATTAATTAATTAAAAGGGTTATTAATACGTCCTACTTGCTATGTTGTGTCTCGGATCTTCTTATTCTAAAATTCTTTGGCAATGCTGAGTGGCTCTTGATGTGCTCCACTAAATCTCTGACTCTTTGAGAGGAAGAGAAAGGAAAAGAAGCACAGAGAAAATTTAGAAAGATATACAGGAGAAGAAAAGAGAGATGGACAGAGTGAGAGAAAGGGAGATAGAGAAGAAGAGAGAAGCTGAAGGAAAGAAAACAATTTAGAAAGCCAGACAAACACACAATCTTGTCAGTTACTGCATAAGCATTTGGATTTACTGTATTTTAATATTGAGCAGAGTCTTGGTGCTCACCTGATAATGTAATACCTGACTGATAATTTAATTTAATTTAATTATAACATTATCAGAAGGACAGTTACTATATTGTCAGCAGGTGTGTTATACTATCCAGTTTTATTTTATTATTACTGAGATATTATTGCATCATGATTGTTATAATATTATAAGTTATTCTCGGTTATGACAGGGAGAGAGAGGGAAGAGAGAGATGAGAGAGATAAAAAAGAAAGAGAGAAACTGAATACAAATAGGTCAGTGATACAAAGAAAGGGGGAAAGGAAGAAAGAGAGATGGATGAAGAGAAAGAAAGAACAGATAAAGGAGATAGAATTGAGAGCGAGAGAGAGGGAAACAGAGAGAGACGGCGGTGTAGATACTCTCCTCATTTAATCCCAAATGCAGTTTCTGCGGCCCTTGATTGGTTGTGGAATCTATTGCTGTGGTCTCTGTTACTACCCCTGTCAATCAGGGAGGGGCGTGGTCAGAGTGCATTTTTGTAGTTCTGAGTGGATTTTGTTTCTGCAAGAACTACAAGGTCATGAGGAAGAAGTTGTATTCTGATTTGAGTGAAAATCAACATGATTTTTTTTCTCCAACTTCTACAAACTAAATGAGACAAACTTATTTTATAATAATTCCAGTTACAACACAGCACATCCACCAATCAGGAGAAAGCAAATCTCAGTGACTGAACTAGGACTTTAGAGGCAGACCATATTAAGGTGAGGGCAGCATTCATTTCCAACTGCAGCAAAATGCAGGAAAACTTTTTGCATCTTGAACGCATGCCCTGGTGCGGCAGAGCAGTGCATTGTGGGTAGCTCTGCAATTACCTCTGTTTGTGGGGGTGTGAGTGTAAGTCACCTATCTGATTTAAGACGTGGTGTATAAAATTTAATTGCACGCACAGCTGTTGTGAATTCCCCGTAATGAAGGGACGTCTCTGGATGGAGCGTTGGGGGACGAATCGCTGGCGCACGTCCACCGTACAATCCTCCATTTGCGGATCCAGAAGGAGCAACGCACAGTCCTTTCTCAGGGCAGACCGTGCATGGTTCCACAGAGATAATTAACTTTTCAATTAGAGGCAATGCCAGAAGCCAGCAGCCAACATCTCCACATTCAATATGATAAATAAATAAAATAAAATAAAGAAAGGAATTAGCAGATTTCCACAGTGAATAAAACTCTTTTCTTTTCCTTTTGGCTTCGAGTGTCAAGTTTGAAATTTTTGACAAAAAGTCAAAATGCGTTCTTTTTAATTAGTTTCACTTGTCTGTCTCCCAGCGTGGCATGAAAGTTGTGCTTAGTACATTGTTTGGGACCACCTGAGGGAGTGGCCATAGTCTGATGTCATTGGTGGGCATTGCTTCCCTGTTACATCACCTGTGGGAATGCAACTGTGTGACATCATAAAGGCAGTTACCAGAGGTGTTAAGGCAATGAGACAGGGCTCTGGATTTATCTGGATTTGGCCTCTTTGTGACATCATTAATGGGCCTGGCCTATGGAGTCATCCATAGGAACATCCTCCTTGTGACATCGTTGGCAGGCATTGCCTTAGGAATCATTCTTAAGAGCAGCTTCTTTGTGACATCATCGTTGAGTATGGCCTCTGGAATCATTTCTAACAGTGGCCTCTATTGTGACCTCATTGGTGGGTCTGGTTTATAGAATCATTTGTGTGGCCACCCTCTTTGGTACATTGTTACTGGATGAGGCCTGCAGGTGATTCAGTCAGAACACACGGCTCAGAGTGAGGGGCCAAAATGAGAGGGCAGACTGTCTGCAGGGGGAAGCTGTGTGATACCAGTTCTCACCAAAGGTTATTTTTAAATGACCACAGGCACCTCTCCGACCAACAGACAGGGCCTTAAAAACCTCCGTGTCGGGCTGAAATGTAACCTGCTGTGGTTACAGTGATATGCCTCCACTATTCTCTCCATTGCTCATCTGATTCTGGCAGCGACAGGGAAACAATGAAAGTTACGTACCACTGACATGCTGTGCAGGGGGTCTTCCTGATGCGGTTCTGATTGGCAACAGAGTGGCATTGTTGCAATCATCGGCCAATGGAGAGCATCCTGTAATCAAATGGTTATTCATCTGTGAGCCACCGTCACATTTCAGATCATGGGAATGAATGCTGGGGCAGAAACAGACTGAGCACTTTACGCAAAGCTCCGGCTTCTGTGTGTTTGTGTGTGAGAGACCGTTTGTGAGAGAGGGAGAGAGAAAGTGTTTGTTCAGTTTATCCCATTGGTGTTGTTCCATCCAGTAAAAACATTTAATGAATTTTGTCTTCACAAGTCAAAAATTGGTGATCAACAGCAAAAACTGTTTCACTACGATGCAATGGGAATTAAACTGGACGGATTGCAAAGGATTTCTGAACAACATCTCCTCAAACTGGGCATGACTTTTAAGCCAGAAGTTATGAAGTTATTTTTAGCCTCAAACAACATTAAGGATGAGCACATATTTATTGACCATGCAGTTTCCATGGAAGCAATAAAATCGTTAATATACCGCATGGATGCAACTTATTTAAGAGACATTTATCATTAATTATCGTTCAGTCATTTATTTTAACAGGTTAAAAATATAGGTGAATATGGCCCACACATTTTAACAAGCTGTTTCCATGGAAGCAGTGGCAACCTTTACATTTTTAATGAAATTTTAATCTAAAAAGTTTCACTTTTCTTTTTAATGAACATTAATGCAAATGTTAATTGCATTAATATGCATCAGGGGAAAGAAACATTAAAGACATCATGTTCACTCTGTAGTTCTTAGGGCTCACGTTACCGTGGAAACTTACAGTCAACAGCCAATTACAGGGAGAACAAACACATGGAACTAACAGTTGACGTCCCAGTTGTCCAATGAAATCCATCGTCTTTAAAGCTTGAAGTTACGTCTGCTTAATTGAAACTTAATGCATTTCAGAATTGAAATTGTATAACGAGAGTTCCAAGTATCTGTTAAATATATATTATACACCATTTATTTATTTGTATTTTTTGGAATAATTAAATAATACAGCATTCACATGGTCACCGACTGCTGTAATTATATGATTTTGTGGGGGTTTTCATTTTTACCTGTCCTACACATAAGATCTTTATATGATGTTTATTATTGGTAACTAAAGTATAAGTTCTTTGTTCAGTGTAAAATAAAAAAGGAGTCTGAATCTGAAACAGGCGCTATACTGTGTGCTCCCCTCGGTCTGATCCTCTTTATTTCTGGGGTAAATAATACCAAAATTGAAAGTGAAATGAATATGGAATCCACCTGTGACTTTTTTACATATTTGGGAGAGCCCCCTCCCACCTCTGGAAGATGGGGAACCCTGGAATCTAATGAAATCTGAGAGGAACACTGAACATGCGAGGTTTCATTCACCGGTGAGGTCCTCCTGAGCCCTCCCATGAAAATGTCCTTTGGTATAGATTATTATGAAAAGTAATGAAAAGAGATTATTTTTTCCATGGTATCAAAAAAAAAACATTCATTTATTTCCAAATAATTTTCTGGTTGGTGAAAAAATAAAACCTTCCTGCAGAACGTTTGAGCCGTGGTGCGAGAGGCAGCAGCCGATGAGCCTGCTTTGCTGTAGAGGGTAGTAACACTGAGGATGTTTCAGTGACCACAGCTCATCAATACAACTGAGCATTCCAAACTCCAAACTCCAAATTCCGAACTCTGGAAAAGGCAGTTATGTTTTCTGAAGATCTCAAAGCTCTTTAAAGATTCCCAGTGTTCTGTAAACGCTGAGGGGTCAGTGAGTGTGTGTGTGTGTGTGTGTGTGTGTGTGTGTGTGTGTGTGTGTGTGTGTGTGAGTGTGTGTGTGTGTGTGTGTGTGTGTGTGTGTGTGTGTGTGTGTGAGTGTGTGTGTGTGAGTGTGTGTGTGTGTGTGTGTGTGTGAGTGTGTGTGTGTGTGTGAGTGTGTGTGTGTGGTGTGTGTGTGTGTGTGTGTGTGTGTGTGTGTGTGTGTGTGTGTGTGTGTGTGTGTGTGAGTGTGTGTGTGTGTGTGTGTGTGTGTGTGTGTGTGTGTGTGTGTGTGTGTGTGTGTGTGTGTGTGTGTGTGTGTGTGTGTGTGTGTGTGTGTGTGTGTGTGTGTGTGTGTGTGTGTGTGTGAGTGTGTGTGTGTGTTGATGCCATCAGAAGATGACAAAGTGAACTATATCCTCAGTTTACACATCAGCTGCAGGCTGAGAGTGATGAGACTAACAAACTTAACCAGCTTACTCCCATCCTCCATCATAACAATCACATTGTGACCATATTTAAATATTTAAATAATATTTAAAGTGCTAGCAGTCACAGAATGAGGATCAGGAGGCACACCATTGCACATTAATTCTACCACCACTACAACTCCAATTCCATTAATATTTTTGTTGGCAGCAGTAATAAAAGTCGTAAGTTGTTGTGCTAATTGTAGTAGCATTAGCATTTCTCACTTTGTTATTTCATATATTTCCATCCCTCATTATGATTGCAGTTTCATTGGTACTCACTATAGACGAGAGGTGGAGAGAGAAAGAGAGAGAGGAAGAGAGAGAGAGAACTGTGCCTTTCCCCCCTCCACAGCTGGCTGTCCTCGTGCAGGCAAGGCGAGCGGGCCAAACTAACGAGCTCCCTTTGACGCAATCAGACTTGGCACAGCACGCGTTTCACCGAGAGAGGGTGACGTCACACGAGGCCTCATCATCCGGAACCTTCTCCATTGCTCTAAACTCTCAGCTGCATCTCAGCCTGAAATAAAGATGACCTACTATCGCTGTGAGTCTGTATTGCTCTGTGAATAACACAGTGTTCTCTGTTCATAAAAACGACTCGCTCTTCTTTAATAAAATTGCGTGTTTGAGTATAGAGTTAATGTTCTTCTTCTAACTTTATCTTGTTATTTTTGTAACTTTAGGGCAGTAAAATGATGTTCATTAAGGAGACACATTTATTCAGATAAAATCTGGATTCATGACTGTTTTACATATTTACACATCCAAAGATTTATTGAACTGCCAAAACGTTGTTAGGGTCAAATATTCTAACAACAGAAAACAAATATATCACCTCTGTGAGTCAAGGGGTGAAGCTGCGAAGAATAAGCTACAGTATATGAAGGCGTTTGAGCTTCTCACGTTTAGAAGTTCGCTTACGTTAATGTAATCACGCATTACACAAATAACTCTGTTACTGTGTGCTAAATCATAAAAGACACTCCACAACAGAATCCGCGACTAACTGCGTCCTAATTTGCGTGTGTTTGCGTATTAATTAAAAGGATGGATAACACATTTCAGCTAATGTTTTTATTTATGTGTAAATAAAAAAACAACAGCAATAACAGCTTTTTTAAACGCTGAAAATAATTTGAATATAGATTAGTAAGTATTCATTTTATCATATTTAGCCATTAATCAAAGCGAACGTCAAGAAGAGCTCCTGATCCAATCCTGATAACAACTGTGAAGCTGACGCAAACAAAACCACGAAAATAAACACAGCATTACACAAATATATTCCGTTACTCTACCTTCTCACAAAGCAAAACAATAAGTTTTAACCCGGGGGTCTTGTCTCTTTCGGTGAGGTAGAAACCTAAAACTTCATTCAGTGACCTAAAAACGCGCTCACTGGGGCGCACGTGCCAGGTGGCAGAACAGTAGAAGTGTGACGGTATGAATTTAAAAACAAAAAACCACAGCGTCTACATTACAGCGGTTTCATACATGTTATATAAAATGCACTGTTGTAATGGTTTGTGTATTCTTTGTACTCTTTCCATCGCTGAAAATAAAACATGCTGAAAAGCTGTCTACGTTCTGAAGTTCTGAACATCTTTCAGTGATAGCAGAAGTAGTATGTTGCGGACAACAGCGCCACCTCTGGCGAAATGTGAAAGTATAAAAACGTTTAGATATGCCAGTTGCTATCGGAAGCCAGAACGATTCAGAAACAAACAGATTTCTAAATAAGACATTTAGATATGATTACTTATATAAACCATTTTTTAAATGTTCCCTTTATAATTTTGATTGGAGGCATGTTTACAAACGTTGCTGCTGAAGGTAGGATTCCTGTAAAAAATAAAATAAGTACCATAAACTCCAGTACATGGCATCACACCCGCCCAGCTGCGTCAGGCAATCCGGAAAACTAATACCAGAAGAAAGAGAAAGTAATTTGTTTGCAATAACAGTAGAATACGTCATAACAAAAAGTTTCCGAAACATATTTAAATCCGGAACATTATTTAACAGAATGTCATAACCCAAAGAAAACAAAACTGGGAACATTATTTCAACATTGCTGTCAATAATACATTTTATAAATGTCAGAGTTAAACTACACTTAAAAAGTTAAATTGATGTACAAGTGTTTGCTTACATAAAATGAATTATATTACATTGTAACAGTAACATTTTAAAAAATGAAAAATTTAAAAATGTGTATATCCTTGATGGGAGCAGAAAAAATCAAAAAACTTCACCACAGGTAGGAACTTAAGACACATTTATTAATACTCTGTAACTTCTTACAGCAGAAAAGTGTAGTTGTAGTGAATGTGAAACTGCATCATTTAGACCATGTGATCTTATTTATCGAACGTTTTCTGACCATTCAGTTTGAAGATCAGGAGTTGGCCCCTGACTCTTAGGCCCCTGACTCTTCGGCCCCTGACTCTTAGGCCCCTGACTCTTAGGGTAATCTATCCAGGAAGTGAAAGTGTATGAAATTTAACAACAATCTGATGTGCTTCAACAAAAATCTGAGTTTCCCATTAACAGCTTCTGTGGTCATTTTATTTTCAAAACTGTGACACAACTTACCTAAGAACATGTCATTGTGCTTTTGCAAAAGAAGTGGTCAGAGGTAGGTAAACCCTGTGAGACCAGCACTCTCGTTTAAAACAGTATAGACCAAAACACTCCAGGGTCTGCTGATTTTCACACACAATTCAGGATTTATAAAACTTCCTGAAGTGAGAGTGTGCACACCTGAACATTACTTAGGCACATATTTATTTCAAACACCACACCTAAAAGAATGTGTGCTATGGCTCCCTCATTCCTCATGATTACATAGGATCATTCCATCGTTAGTTTAACAATGTTTTTATGGTCATAAATAATGAAGATCTACAGATTTTAACAACTGGTTCATAAATCCGTTTTCTCTGCTTATATAAATACACCTGAAATGTGACAGGACTATCAGGCTGTGCTGGCAGTCAGTTCATGGTGAGTGGTATGAACTGAATATTGTTGTGTCACACCTGTGCACAAGGTTCTCCTCGGCCTGTACCTTTGAATAAAACCTCTCTTATCTCACTGTGTGGTCAGCTGTGTGTAAAAGTTTTCCATTCAAAATTACAGCTTCAGTGCACAACATACACTACATCTAAGCATATATGGTGCTTAGGAATTTTGCATAATCTGTACCTGCACCCTTAAACCGGCATGCTGTCTGCTCCCCTTCTCACAAAACCACTTAGACATAGACTGCTGTTCATGGCATTGCCACAAGAGGGCAGAGGCGATGCAGTGCTCTGTCACACAGGCTGTCAGACTGAATTCTGCACTCAGTTTGTCATTCTTACTTGGTCATAATTCTATACCTTTAGAGTCTTGAGGGATGATCTACCCTCTTAGGAAGCATCATGTCATACATAGCCAGGCATCGCCATGGAGAAGGAATGCGCCGCGCTCACACTCCGGAACTTTCATCCAGACACCCAATCAAATGAAGGCTGGCTCACCAAGGCCCTGCAGGTCAGGTAGAACAGGCTTAACATTACAGGAGTCTCTCTCAGTATTTTCTCTTATCTCATGGAGATAAGGAAATATGTCCTTTCGTATGAGTTATTTTGATCACACAGGAAAACTGTTATTGTCTCAATGTGCTGTGGAGGGAGATGGGGGGGGGGGGGGGGGGGATTTTCACTGGCAAGTGAAATCATTGTTGAGGTAAAGGGATAACAGGTCAGTGAAACTAAACCACTAATTCTGTAATGAAGAAATAGAAAGAAAAACAAGCTAAACCTGAAAAAATACAAAAGAACTTCAACATATACATCATACAAACATATACTCATCAACCCTTAAATTATCCATAATTTTATCATTTCACAAAGGAATTGAGTCATGATTGTCACTGTAGTATCATGATTGAAACAGCAGGGGGAGGTAGAGTACTTTCTGTGGTTAGAGGTTGCTGTATTGGGTGTCAGTTCCTAAAAATGCAGCAGAACTCTGTGATACCAACAGCAGAGAGAGGGAGAGAGTGAGAAGGAGAGGGAGAGGGAGAGGGAGAGAGTGAGAGTAAGAGTGAGAGAGAGAGAGAAAAGGGAGAGAGTGAGAGGGAGAGGGAGATTAAGAGTGAGAGAGAGAGAGAAAAGGGAGAGTGTGAGAGAGAGAGAGAGAAAAAAGGGAGAGAGTGAGAGGGAGAGAGAGAGGGGGAGAGAGTGAGTGAGAGAGGGAGAGAGTGAGAGTGAGAGGGAGAGGGAGAGAGTGAGAGAGAGTGAGAGGGAGAGAGAGAGGGAGAGAGTGAGAGGGAGAGGGATAGAGAGAGTAAGAGTGAGAGAGAGAGAGAGAGAGAGAAAAGGGAGAGGGTGAGAGGGAGAAGGAGAAGGAGAGAGTGAGAGAAACTGGCTCGTGTTATAGCAATATCTTATTATTTCTATATCCTTCATATTCTCATATCTTGTGTATTGTATGTTTTTTTTAACTGTGTGTTTTGTTTTGCCCTTTTTGTTTTCACACATTTTACAGAATTCACATTATCTCAGACAGAAAGAATTTTCCTGACACTGGACATGAGATCATTATTTTCTACTGTAAAAGCTCAGAAATGAGTTTGCTACTCTGCTGTTGATCTCTCTCTCTCCCTCCTTTCCTCACACACAAACATGCGCACACACACACAAAACTTGTTTTCAAACATTTAAATTTTCCTTTAAAGGGATTAAGAATCAATACCAATGTATCCCACGTCTCCTGTTTACGTTTCCCGCTCTAAATATGCATACAGAACTCAATTAGCAATGCATTTCAATTTAATGTTCCGCTCGGCAGAGTTCCTGACCTCAGGTAAACGGGCGCGCACAGACGGCACGTTATCGCAGCTAATCAGCTACTTACGATACATTTCATGACTTGGCAGAGAGAAGTACGCACACAGAATGGCATATCTTAAGAGCTCTGCGTCGCATTTGAAACATATTCGTGTTTACAAATAGCCTGTTGACCTCTTTAGTGCTTTCCTTTTCTTTTATCTGTCATTTCTTAAATATTTTGGCCCGAATGCGAGGAAAAGCAAAAATGTCCAATCCCATCTTAACCAACAAAACAGAACACCTAAACATTAAAACACACCCTCTTTCCTTTACCACTGCCTCATAACAATAAATATGAGTTTTCACGTAAAGAAAGCCAAAATGCACATCAAGTTCCAACTACACTTGTTATTTTATGTCATATCTGATGGGTTAAATCGTAAAAACAATTGTGAATTCTGCAGTTGTTCCTCGTCGGAGTGGATAAGATCAGCAAATTGCACATTTGACAATATGGGCAGTAATTACTGGCGCCTTTGTAAGCAGAGGCAGGTGGGCAAATATTCCCCGCGCGCTCGGCGCCGCACAGAAACAGAGACAGGCTCGATCTGAAGGGCGCGCGCGCTCTGTCTCCTTTTGGTGCGAGCGAAGTGTGCGTGCCAGTTTCTGGAGCTTCAGCGCAGGCCAAAAGTGGACCGCTTATTATACAGCAGTGTGACATCACGCGCACATGCTCGGCGACTGTTTGCCACATGTGACACTGTGGTACATTAATCAAGATACTTGTTTTTGAATCTGCATTTCCCGCCCTCACAGAGTACACTGAGGTTGAGCAGTATGGTGTCCAAGAAGGGTGCAGTGCATTATGGTAAATTTCTGTATCTCTTGGCTTAAATTAAACAATCATACGCCACCTAGCCACCCACTGAAGAGTATTATTCACGTACGGTATCATAAGCCTTGCTATCATAATACAACAACCCACAGCACAAATTTTTCCCTGTGACAAACTGACGCAGTGATGTTTTGAACCGTCCCTGGTGGTCTTGCACGTCAGTCTAAACTATGCTGGGCATTTAAGACATCATTAACAGCAGCAACAACAAGTCAGGAATTTCCGTAGAAATCTTATTATTTGTACATAAAGCCTAGGCTATATTCATGCGTATCCACGAGGCTGTTTACAATGAAATCCAGATTCAGCAACTCTTACAAGGAGTTGTTGCTGCTGCAAATGTGCGATTGACGTGGTTTTCGAAAAGGAAATAGGAGGAGAAAGGGGCAGTCTATAGTTTAGTGGCTAAGGTACATGACTGGGCTCCCCAATGTTGGCGGTTCAGGCCCCAGTCCTGCCCTTGAGCAAGGCCCTTAACCCCACATCTCCCAGGGGAGGTTGGCCCTTGGTTAGTCTAATCAACTGTAAGTTTTATAATCTTTTGATGTGACGTTATGACGTCACAAACCCCTCTTTGACGCGTTTGTGGTGTTCACTGGAAGCGTTCTGAGGAAACGCTGAAACCAATGTGATCTCAGGCGATGCCAATACCGTCCTCTGCACAAACAGTATGATTGGGAACTGATATTGGTGCTAAATATGTAATACACATTATAAAATATGAAACAAGGTTCGATCGTATGGAGTGTTTAATAATACAGGAAATATACGAAATAGATTCATAATATACGAAAGATATTCGAACTTGAATCAATTAGAGAATTAAATTACTACAGAGAAAATTGACAATGTTGTGATTTCAGTTTGCCACCCCCATACGTCGGCACACATTTCTGTGGAATGCCTCTGTGAATTTGTGCGCGAGTTTGTTCATTCTAAACTCTGACAACATACACATTAATAGAATATAATAATTTTGAAAATAATATAATCTGATTTTGTGAGTTTCCAGTTTCAGTGACAAAGTTGTGCTAACTAGCGTCCCTGGAAGAGTTCCCTTCTCCCGGGCGCTCAGCTCTGCCCTGACCGGCTGCTGCTCATAATCTGTGCCGGACCTTCGGTTGTCAGCTTTGCCTGGGGGTTCCGCGGCTCTGTCTGCAGCCTATCAGAGAGAGCTCAATGCGCACGCCTCTCCACTTTCCGCGGCCAAGAGAGAAGAAATCCAGGGGAGGCACAAATTAGAGGGGGACTCTTTTTTTAAAATTCGACATCCCCTCGCGCCCTCACGGGGAACAGCAACAGAGGCAGCAGCACGCGCACATTAACACACACACACCCAAGCACACACCTCACGTTCACAACCTTTCCGGCCGCCAACTTTGATGGGGACTTTCACACACCTGGGCGAAAATGCCGGTTATGAAAGGATTGCTCGCGCCTCAGAACACATTTCTGGACACTATTGCCACGCGCTTTGACGGCACACGTAAGTCCTTCGGTTACATTCCTTAGAGCTTTGTGTGAGCTGGTTAATATTACTCTCTTTTTCTTTGCTCGGTGAAATCCATTGTTTGGTTAGTAAGTTTCAGGCCCTAGGTTTATGAAAGCAGTTTTGTGACAATGTTCTTTGGGTGAAGCACTCTGTAAAAATATAATTAGAATTGTCTGAGTAGCTGCCTTGCTCACGGCTGCATGCTTATTAAAAAGTTCGTTTTATCCACTGAATGCACTCTATGACAACACTACCTGAAGAGACGCGGTATTTAAAGCCAGTTAAGGACATTGAAAACATGTGATACTGCATTGCATTGTTCTATGGACATATTAAATTTATACTAATGCGTACCTGGATGATTCACATAATACAAACAATAAAACCTTTTGAATGTTGTTAACAAGATTAACAAACATTTAGATTAACAAACCTCCTCCCCCTCTCTCTCCCTCCCCGTCTCGCGGACAGTGGGAGCGAAGGGAAGTTTTTCGGTCAGCACCATGGACAGAGAATCGCTCGTGGACGGGGGGTTCCCCAAGCGCAATTGCCATTTTAATCTCAAATATGTGTGAGCTGCTCTTTTTTCATTCGCAGAAACCAGACACATCGAGTTAGACACCATCTGTGCTCACGTCACGAGCAGCTCACATATGAGAGCCCGTCCCGGGGACACATTGCTCTCAACGCATCGTAAAGAATAAAACATCAACCGCTGAGAGTAGCGCTAAGCCATCTGTGGTACTTCCAGAAAAGCATCTGATAGTCTGACAGGAACATGCGCATCAAAGTTAATTGGCTCCAGGTACCTTCGCTGTAGGTGTCTCTTTTTCTCATGTTTCAGCTCTTTTGTCTGAGCGAGAAGGTTTTAACACTGTAATGAATTTTACTGTCATTCCCCTGTCACTCCTCTGAAAGAGAAGAACAATTCAATCAAATATAAGTGCGTTTTCTGCGTTTGGATGGAACTGCATAACTCATTGTGAATTATGGCGTAACCTCTCAACATTTTGGCCTCCAGGTTCGAGACAGCTGGAACAATGGCTTTGCGCCAAACGCCGCTACACCAATCATTCTCCACTGGTCACAGTCCACCCGCATGACATACGGCCCCCACGCGCAAAAATGGGGGTCGAGTTTACAGCTGTTATCACGCAGGCAGCAATGCGCCTAGACGGGACAACCAGTGATGTAATCACTCAGTTTAGTTATATATTTTTTTACGTTGTACATAATTTAAAATGTGTACAGCCAGGCAACCTAACGCAGCCAGGATTTTCCATCTTATGAACTTCTTTGGCCTATAGTATTGTCTGAAACGACCCAGTGGACAAACACCTTTCCTACCAATCTGAACTCAAACCCACAACCCTCACTCTGATTGTTCGGTTTCTCTGTACTAAACTGCTCCACTCTTAATACCCCCATAATGTGTGCAGCTGTTTCAATCATTTCCCGATGTGTAAACGACCATAACGTTTTTGAAATTCTCGGTACAATCTCCCAAGTCATCAGCGCGAAATCCATCAAGAGCCAAGGCACTGAAATTAGGAAATTACAGCTGCGCGTGAGGTAGCGCGCGCATGATTTAGACTGCCGGTTTGTCCAAGTGAGGAGGCGACGGTTAGTGGCACCCTCGATACGTTTGTGCGGCATTACTGTTCAGCAGCTTTCCTGTCTTGTCTCCGGTAGAAGTTACGCTTGACTGCCATATCTAGTTGTAGCTATTCCTGTTAGTAAATGTTTTTAAAGGAGGTAAAATTGGGCTCTGAACGTGTCTGAGAGCGCACGCTTGACCTGTTCCGTTGCTGAGGTGTATAATTGATTTCTTTGGTTCATTAAAGAGGCGGAAGGGTGATTGAATGCTCATTGGATTTCAGAAAGAATATTCATTCAGCAGCATAGACATGTGGGTTACAATATGCACACATATTCCACACAATTAGCAAAATATATTTCACAATTAGCAAAATATCTGCAGACAAAACCTCAGTGCGCACAAGATCAGTGGCTGAAAGACCAGTTCAGGTGAAAAGCAGGCTCCAGCTCAAATTTAAAACCACAAAGATATCAAGACAAAATCGGAGTGTTCTTACAGTTCCCACGGACCACAGTGTAAGAAATCTTAAAAACAACTGAGATTATAGACTTAGTAAAATCAATAATGTATTTTAAAAACATAAGCAGAAGTCAGTGACTCACCGTCCAATCTCTTTGCATGAGACTGATAACAACTTTTATGGGCAGAGCCAACAAAACACCAGCTTTTAATCAGTTAATCACTGCTGTTGACCATAGCTAATTGATACAAATTTACCAATCATCTCATTCCATCCAAAGCAATTAATAATATTCCAACATCTGGGAAGGGCCAGTCCTTCACACACAGCTATGGCATTGTTACGGTGCTGACCATACAGCTTCGGCTCTCTGCTTTGCTCTATATTACTCAGTATGATCCCTTCTCAGCCTCAGGAACACTTCAATGAGGTGAATGGTGTAGTTGGATGTTTTGTGGTGTAGGTAGAGGACCTGCAGGTGCTCAGGTGAATGGTGTAGTTGGATGTTTTGTGGTGTAGGTAGAGGACCTTCAGGTGCTCAGGTGAATGGTGGTGTCATTGATGTTTTAAAGATGTGCATGACTAAACTGTAGATTTTGTTTAATGGCGGTTCTCGTAATTCTGTGCTGATGAAATGTGAGGTATTTGAGTATAAATATCTGTAGTGGGTGTGACGCTACATGTGTTTTCAGCAGGGTGTATGTGGTAGAATCAGACAGTACAAGACTGTACCGTACTGGCTGATGGACTCTGTGTAAAGCCCAACTTTAATGAGGGCAAAGAGCTCTCCCTCTGCCTCTCAAAGCCCAGGAGCACAGGAGCACCGACAGTGCAAGCTCCTGAACCACACCTCCTCATTTATCTTCATCCTTCACCTCCTCTCTGCTCCTCCCCTGCTCATTCCTCTCTGCTCCTTCACTCCTCTTCCTTGCTTCTACACCTTTCCACTCTGAGAGTGACGCGCTTCACTGTGATGTCAGTGCTGACATTATTACCACTGTGATGTCACAATAGCCATGGTTCTGTGAGCGTGATAGGATGAAATGTGTGAGAGCTGCACTAGAGTATAGCAAACCTAGCCATAAGAAGTTATGTTGAGACCAGACCAACTTCAGAGTGTGGGACAATGTAGTGCAGGGCTTCAGCAGGTATTATCATGGTGCTGGATTGGGTAGCAATGTTGAGAAGGGTAAGAGCAGAGCAGAGTGCTTGCATTTGTTAATGTTATTCTTAAACCCCATGATTTCCGCTCCACCTCTCCACCTCCAGTTGATGTGTGGTTTGGAATCATTCTGGCACAAAATGGCTGCCATGCTTCACCCATTTTGGTGCTATACATTGGTGGCAGCTGACCCACTGTGATGTCATAATTGAAATCCACATGCTTAGAGTTCAGTTAGAATTCCAGGACACACATATTCCTTTACAGACATATAATTGCAGACACTGTTTTTTTTCACCCTTTTTTTCTGAATGCTGAGGGCAGTTTCAGTTTATAACTTTGAGTTTTGACTTTTATGAACACTTGCCCAGGCATCTGATGCCATGGCGAACCCACAATGACTCGGACAGATGTCCTCTAACTTGGGTACGCTTCATTATCAAAGTTTTGATCGTTCCAAATTTTCCCCCACTGAACGTTCACAGAGCTGCATGTTTGATTGGGTGGCATATGGAGTGTAATTACTGTGACAGGGTGATGATGCCTGTGAATAAGACATTAACGCGGTGTGTGTGTGTGTGTGTGTGTATGAGTGAGCGTGTGTGTGTGTATGAGAGACTATGTATGTGTGTGTATGAGTGAGCGTGTGTGTGTGAGTGTGTGTGAGAGAGACTGTGTGTGTGTGTGTATGAGTGAGCGTGTGTGTGTGAGTGTGTGTGGGAGTGTGAGACACTGTGTGTGTGTGAGTGAGCCTGTGAGTGTGTGTGTTCACGTGTTTAACTGCATCATATGTGTATGTTTTTGTGTGTGCCTGCAGGTGTGTTTGACTTTGTTCCTGTGTCTGGCTCTGAAATGATGTCTGGTCTCTTGTTAGACGTGTGTTTGTCAGCGCTGTGGGCAGTTTTCTAGAAAGCCTTTCTCCTGAGGGAGAGTTCAACACGCCGCACCCTGCTGATCCTTTATTTCCCTTTGTTTTCCCCGCAGAACTACGCTGCTATTCTATGAGCTCCACTGGCAAACGGTCTGTACGTTCATTAAACAGTATTTCACAAAAACAGAGACAAACTTACAACAACCTAGTGAGCAGAATTGCAGGCAATGGGTTAGACAATTGTGACATTTTTGAAACTACTTTACTTACAAGATGCAGTTCATGAAACAGGGTTCAACATTGCAAATCTCTTAACCTAAACCTAAATCTCCAAACAGTAAGGAGAGAACAAAAAATGGAACAAAATTAGAACAAAAAATGATGCTTAACACATGTCAGAAGAGAAGTGAAAGTCATTTTATTTCTGTCACTCCCACAGCGAACAGTACTCTCGTTCTCTTTGTTCAACTCAGCTGCCTGACTCTCCCTGGATCACAAACTGTCTGCTGAATGTAAAAATAATGGTTATTAATTACCCAGCTGAGGAAAATAGAGATGATTTATATATTAATACTCTTACGTACATTCCGCCTCCAGCTCAGCCAAATGACCTGACAGCACCTGTAGATTTGCAGTCTGGTGTCCACAGCTCCCAGTCTTTAGCACTGCCAGCACCATTATACTCATATTAATATATTTCTTAATGCAATTTAAATCAATTGTTTATTTAATATCTTGTATGCTGGCTACCTCGCGTTGTGTTCCCCCCAGGAAAATAAACCTATTCTATTCTATTCTATTCTATTCTATTCTATTCTATTCTATTCTATTCTATTCTATTCCTGGCAGTTCACAACCGTTTCTGAACTGGCTTGCTGATTACAGTCTGCTGCTGCCCGTATGAGTGCAGCAGAGTGGTCCTGAAACCTTCAGCTCTGTGGAGATGCTGTGACTCTGTCCCCGTCTTTACACACATGTCCCTGTGAAACATTAAACTGCTTCACCAATGCAGAACAGCGCTGGGAAAACTGTGTCCAGGAAGGCCCTCTCCTACAAGTGATTAAACAAAGAATATCGGGGTAGATTCAATTAAACCTGCTCAGTCTCTTCAAGGGAACATGCAGTTCAATCAAAACAGACTTTAAATTACAGCCTAATGTCTTTATGAGTGTGTCAGATTTTACTGGAGCTAAGCAGTTCTGTCCTTTGGAACTCAGTTTTGATTGAATGGCACATGTCCTGAAAGAGATTATGTGCATTTGATTGACACAGGCCGATTGCATGATGGGATTGTGTGAAATGTTGGTGAAGTTTCACTGGTTTATAAACATGTGAAACTCGTGTCTCTGACCTACAGAGACCTGTTCAGTGGATTATATATTACATAGTAGACGCATATGTAAAATACTTAAAGTTGGCGCTGGGAGAATATAAAGCTGTTATGAGCTCACGTATGTTCTGGACTGAAGGCTGGGATGTGCTGTCTCTGAGACTGCTGGGAGAATATAAAGCTGTTATGAGCTCACGTATGTTCTGGACTGAAGGCTGGGATGTGCTGTCTCTGAGACTGCTGGGAGAATATAAAGCTGTTATGAGCTCACGTATGTTCTGGACTGAAGGCTGGGATGTGCTGTCTCTGAGACTGCTGGGAGAATATAAAGCTGTTATGAGCTCACGTATGTTCTGGACTGAAGGCTGGGATGTGCTGTCTCTGAGACTGCTGGGAGAATATAAAGCTGTTATGAGCTCACGTATGTTCTGGACTGAAGGCTGGGATGTGCTGTCTCTGAGACTGCTGGGAGAATATAAAGCTGTGATGAGCTCACGTATGTTCTGGACTGAAGGCTGGGATGTGCTGTCTCTGAGACTGCTGGGAGAATATAAAGCCGATATGAGCTCACATATGTTCTGGACTGAAGGCTGGGATGTGCTGTCTCTGAGACTGCTGGGAGAATATAAAGCTGTGATGAGCTCATGTATGTTCTGGACTGAAGGCTGGGATGTGCTGTCTCTGAGACTGCTGGGAGAATATAAAGCTGTTATGAGCTCACATATGTTCTGGACTGAAGGCTGGGATGTGCTGTCTCTGAGACTGCTGGGAGAATATAAAGCTGTGATGAGCTCATGTATGTTCTGGACTGAAGGCTGGGATGTGCTGTCTCTGAGACTGCTGGGAGAATATAAAGCTGTGATGAGCTCACGTATGTTCTGGACTGAAGGCTGGGATGTGCTGTCTCTGAGACTGCTGGGAGAATATAAAGCTGTGATGAGCTCACGTATGTTCTGGACTGAAGGCTGGGATGTGCTGTCTCTGAGACTACTCAGGATGTGAGTGTCAGTGTGTCCTTAGAAACGACTATGGGACACAAATTTCACAGCAAACATGGTCAAACAGGGTCAAAGTGCTTTGCAGTACCTGAATAATTCAGGAGTGAGTTTAAATAAATTGAATGCAATGCACACACACACTCTTTCTCTCACTCTCTCTCACACACACACATGCACACACACTCTCTCTCTCTCACACACACACACACACTCACACACACTCCCAGCTATCTCTCATTAAGCACTGAGAGGCAGCTGAACAGGGCTCAGTTGCCGGAGGCCGTTGTGCTAACGTGCTAACGGTTGGATTTAAAAACGCAGCAGCAGTGAGTCGGCTCATGCATTTTTCATCACTTCAGCTGTGTGACTGACACTTGCAGCTCAGTCTGACGACAACTCATTATTTTCATAAGTCTGGCACACCAGCCTCCCTGCCATCTGATTAGTCTAAACTTCTGAGCATTAGGCCTCCTGCAATCTGATTGGTCTACACTTTTCTGCATCAAGCTTCCTGCTCTCTGATTTGTCCCAGGAGAGGGTCTGAGGAATTACACAAAAGAGTTCACTGTGCCCAACTGACCATTAGACTCTCAGCAAAGCAGGTCACTGGAAGTTGTGTAGCATTATGCCACATCACAATGATAAACTGCGCCGGCTCATAGTTATGATGGCATAAGCCTGAGCTGGAAAAATTAGGCTGTCATTCAGTTAGCCCCTGGAGGTTATATGCAGGCTATAGTGTGTTTGATTGGGTACCAGCTATAGTGTGTTTGATTGGGTGCCAGCTATAGTGTGTTTGATTGGGTGCCGGCTATAGTGTGTTTGATTGGGTGCCAGCTATAGTGTGTTTGATTGGGTGCCGGCTATAGTGTGTTTGATTGGGTGCCGGCTATAGTGTGTTTGATTGGGTACCGGCTATAGTGTGTTTGATCGGGTGCCACCCACTGTCACACAAGACAAATGAGTTGGAGAACATTCTTTATTAAAAAAGGGGAAGGGTTGGAGGAGGGGAAACGAGCGTTCCTCACAGGGGGGGAGGGTTTGGTGGGGGTGGGTGGTTGGGGGGTTGCAGTATGTGTCCTGAGCGCTCTCCCTTGGGGCGGGCAGTGTTCTAGTCCTGTGTTTAATGACACCCCAGGGGACACTCTCTGTATCTGTATTGTCACTGCCGCATCGATTATAGACCCCCCCGCCCCCCACCCTTAAACTGAAACCCTGATCACCCTAATCAGCTCCTACATCCTACGTCAGCCATTTCTTCAGGACAAAATCTTTCTGTACAATAATGCCTTTCCTATAATGAGAAATACTGAATTAATCACACAGAGTTACAACTGGAAACTAACACACAGAACTACAACAGGAAATGCATCAGTAACACACAGAACTACAACAGGAAATGCATCAGTGACACACAGAACTACAACAGGAAATGCATGGCAGTAAAGCTTTATTTATAAAGCGCCTTTTGAAACAAGACTTACAAGGTGCTGTACGATGGAAACAATAAATAAAAAAGAGACAAAATAGAAAGTTAGAAACAGAAAAAAACCCCAAAAAACTGAATAACAACACTATAAAGACATCAAAACTGTGCAGAAGGCAAACACACATTACAAAACAAAGTGCTTTCGAAACAAGTGTGTTTTAACAGCTTCTTAAAACTATCCACTGACTCTGCATATTTTGATAATGAGCCCTGAGACACAAATAGCTCATGTAACCATGCTGCCAAATGCCTGATCAAACACCGTTTGTGAGTTCCCCAAATAGACCAATGGATTGTATTGCTGTTTTTTTATCCTAAATGATCGTTTCTTCATGTGACTCTTTAGGAATGATTGGGCAATTTTGGAAACATTTTATGAATATGGACATCTCTCTAAAACCCAAGTCTGGAAGCTTGTTTTACTGTATAAAGATTTAGAGCAAAATACCAATTTATTACATTATGGCTTTTGATTATAAAAACATCTCTTGCCTGCCACATTGAAAGCCATTATCTTACTGACTGCATGTCTTTTCATACCAAAAAAATGCACACACGATTACCTTTCCTAAAATTTCTTTTTGTCTTTGTAAATTACATTACATGTGCTGAAGTAATCTGTTTGTATGACCTCCTCCAAAATTTAGCAAACTAATTTAGGGTTGCCCAATTCTGCTCATTCATTAAAGCTAACTGGCAAAAGTGAGTCTTTCAAATGTGACACACACAGTCCTCTTTGCACCTCAGTACAAGATCACATATGGTTTTTTGCATGAGGCAAGAGTTTTGCACATGTTCTTAAACTCACAAAGCGAGGGCTGTCGTAGGGTGTTTGATTGGGCCTCAGCCATCCTCTCATCGGCCGCAGCAGAAACCGGCCCATATCATTTAGCAGATAAAATGTGTGAAGAGGGCCGTGTGTGGGATGAGATTCTCCAGAGAAAGAGCTGGTTATTACTCCGGTTCCCCGGTTCTAACCCCAGATTATTACAGGAAGGGAGAGAGCTCCACAGGGGGCTCATAATGATGACATCATAACTATGAGCCAGATGAGTTTCTCACTCATGGGGTTTATCTCTGCCAGGGTTGCGCTTTTCTCATAAGCTAACAGGAGAGGCCTGTCTGACCCACATCATTTTTAATCACAGATCAAGAGCGAGTGCATCTTTACCGAGCCGTATTCTGGGCAGGATATTGATAAACACCTCACAGGAGTGGAAATATCCAGGTACAGTCTGTGCCACTACCCCTAAAACTATTTTGGGGTGATTAAATTGTTATTTTAGCATATGCCAGGTGCCTTTTTCAGAGTTCTGATCTACGATCAGTTTAATCCTGTCTGTATCCTAATCATATCAATTATGAGACAAAATACAAAAGCGGTTCCAGATCAGGCTACCTGCGATGAGAGTCTTAATGAATATTGGGTTCCCTGATCTAGGATCAATTTTGCCTTTTAGCTCATAATGGATAAAGTTAGAATGTGGACTGGGAAAAATGATCCTAGATCAACATAATCTTGTATAAGAGCCTCTGGGTGGACATGCGGTGCATCTCTGTGCTGAGCCCGTTGTGTGCCTCACTGTCCCCCCTAGGGGGCCCTAAATTTAGCCTGCCAGTGAGGACAGGGCCGGGGTGGGACGAGGCGGGGCAGCGTGGGGAGGATGGGGAACAGGAGGTGGGGGGTAACTTGGCTTCAGTTTGCTCAGGACCCCCCCTCCTCTCTCCCATGGAGCAACTTGTACCCAGATCAGCACCTGCCTCTCCATGGGGGGGAGGGGGTGGGGGGGCTCACCTTGTCACATGCCCTGCCGACCCCCCATGGATCTCACCACTACATCACATCCTGCAGACCACCCACACCAAGAACCTGACATGTCAATGCGAGTATTCTGAGTGTGAGTCAGTTTTCTGACTTTTCCACATACAGCACTGCATACCTGCAAAGTCACTGAGCCTAGCCTAGTCAAATGAGGAGACTTTACTTTCACAGCTGCCCTGGTCCTACTTCACCTCTCTGTGCCTCGGGTACCATCACCTGGAGTTCCATCACCTCGGTTACCATCACCTCGAGTTCCATCACCTCGGTTACCATCACCTCGGTTCCCATTACCTTGGGTCCTAAACTCATGAATATATATAAATACAAACACACACGTACACACACGCATACATGAATACAGACACACACATGTATGCACACACACACACACAAATACAGACACACTCGTACACACACACATACATGAATACAGACACACACATGTACGCACACACACACACAAATACAGACACACTCGTACACACACACATACATGAATACAGACACACACACATAAACACAGACACAAATACACATAAACACATAATCACAGACACATACACACTTATATACAGACACACACACACTTCCATTGGCTCATACAGGTATAGCCAGGCACCTACGGATGCATAAAACAGTTGTTTAATTTAAGGAAGTGATTTTTCCTTTTACAGATAATTAAATTTTTTAGTTCAGCTTCAAATGAAATTTTAAGACATTGTTTGCGCTCCGAATAAAAATAACCAGACCTTTAACTGGCTGTCTGAGAGTTTAGGCCGAGTCTGAGTCGTTGTATTTTAAAAAGTGCTTCTCTAAAATTTGGATATTTTTTTCTGTTTGCTTGTTTTTAAAGAAATTCAGAAATACCTCCACTGGGAGAGATACTCTGGACTCTCTGTTGTTGTCATGGCAACATTGATTTTTAACTTTTAATTATGACAATGTCAAGGAAAAAAATAACCTTAACATTGAACATCACTGTGATCAGGAATTATTGTTATTTATTAGTTATTCACATTATTTTTGTTACTATTTTATTATAGTTATTCACATTATTTTTGTTTCTATTTTATTATAGTTATTCACATTATTTTTGTTTCTGTTTTATTATGGTTATTCACATTATTATTGTTATTATTTTGGGTCATTTTGGTAAGCTGTTGGAAAAATTTCAACTTCAGCAATGGAGAAATAAAAGAGGGAGAGAGAGAGAGGGAGAGTGAGAGAGGGAGAGAGAGAGGGAGAGAAGGGGAGAGAGAGAGAGAGAGGGAGAGAGAGAGGGAGAGAGAGAGAGAGAGAGAGAGGGAGTGAGAGAGAGAGAGAGGGAGAGAGGGAGAGGAGGGGTGAGTACAAAATCAGGGGTAATTTTTTTATTTGGGATTCTGTTGTGTGTGTGTGTGTGTAGGAAAGAGTGTGTGTGTGTGTGTGTGTGTGTGTGGGAGAGAGTGTGTGTGTGTGTGTGTGTGTGTGGGAAAGAGTGTGTGTGTGTGTGAATATGTGTATGTATGTGTCTGTATTTATGGGTGTGTGTGTAAGGGGGGGTGTGTGTGTGTGTGTGAGAGAGAGAATGTGTCTGTGTGTGTGTGTAGGAGATAGTGAGTGTGTGTGTGTGTGTGTGTGTGTGGAGGGGAGAGTGTGTGTGTGTGTATGTGTATGTATGTGTCTGTATTTATGGGTGTGTGTGGGGGGGGGTGTGTTTGTCTGTGAAAGAGAGTGTGAGAGTGTGTGTGTGAGAGAGAATGTGTCTGTTTGTGTGTGTGAAAGAGAGAGTGAGTGTGTATGTGTGTGTGTGTGTGAAGGAGAGAGTGAGTGTGCGAGTGTGTGTGTTGGAGAGAGTGAGTGTGTGTGTGTGTGTGTGTGTGTAGGAGATAGTGAAAGTGTGTGTGTGCGTAGGAGAGAGTGTGTGTGTGTGAAGGAGAAACTGATTGTGTGTGTGTGTATGTGAAGGAGAGAGTGAGAGTGTGTATGTGTAGGAGAGAGTGAGAGTGTGTGTGAGTGTGTGTTACTGTAACAGTTTCTCTGCATTTTGCTTAAGCAAGTTTCTCCAAACAGGATTTACCTTTTCAAAGTGTTTCACACAACCCATGAGATTGCAAAGCCAAAGTATTAAACATGACCCGTGATTCAAAGTGTTTCACTAACGGTACATTTCATTTGCATTTGTTTCTCCCTCCTCAGACTCTCCAAACATAAAAACACGCCTCACACCCAGCTAAGTCCATCATGTATCCTGGCTGAAGAGTGAATAAGGACTGATCGTTGATTGAACCATTTCAGCACATTTCACATTTCACTGGAGACATTTCCATCCACTGCAAATAAATTATTTCATTTTTGTGACAAGAATTACTTCATGGGGTGATTTGTAAAGTATTGTTTTTAAAGATTCACAAAGCTGTGCTCAGTACTGGCATGGGAGTTCTCTGTTCTGCTTATTTAAGGTCAGGAGCTGCACACACACACTCCATTTTAGAGGCTGTCCAGATTCTCTGGGTTAGTCTGCAGGAGTGTATTTAACATGGGCCTCTCTACCTCTACTACTTAAAGGTGTACTGTGTGTCAGTTTTATACAGGTGTTATCCTGGCACTCTGAGTGCAGAGGCCAATATCACATGCAAGGCCCATTCTCTGTTTAGAGCTTAAGTTTAAAGTCACAGAGGCACTGGACAAGTTGAGTGCTGTTTGTTTTTTTTTTTAACCGTCGCATTGCGTGCTTGGCTCGTCTGTGGCATGACAGCGAGGGATTGGAGCTGACAGACTTTGAGTTCAGACTCTCTTCCTGCTGCCATCTCAGGACGGCTCCTTCTGCCAGGAAACCATCAGCAGCACCCAGACACAACACAGACACTGAGCCCTTACAGTCTCCCATTTTACCCGTTTTACTGGATATTTATTGAAGCACCTCTGATTCTGTATCTATCTCAAAGTGTAGCTCAGGGATTAAGACTTACAGCTCCCTAACCATTACACTACACTGTAACCTCTGAGCTACAAGCCCAGCTCCCTAACCATTATACCACACTGTAACCTCTGAGCTACAAGCCCAGCTCCCTAACCATTACACTACACTGTAACCTCTGAGCTACAAGCCCAGCTCCCTAACCATTATACCACACTGTAACCTCTGAGCTACAAGCCCAGCTCCCTAACCATTACACTACACTGTAACCTCTGAGCTACAAGCCCAGCTCCCTAACCATTACACTACACTGTAACCTCTGAGCTACAAGCCCAGCTCCCTAACCATTACACTACACTGTAACCTCTGAGCTACAAGCCCAGCTCCCTAACCATTACACTACACTGTAACCTCTGAGCTACAAGCCCAGCTCCCTAACCATTATACGACACTGTAACCTCTGAGCTACAAGCCCAGCTCCCTAACCATTATACTACACTGTAACCTCTGAGCTACAAGCCCAGCTCCCTAACCATTATACTACACTGTAACCTCTGAGCTACAAGCCCAGCTCCCTAACCATTATACTACACTGTAACCTGTGAGCTACAAGCCCAGCTCCCTAACCATTACACTACACTGTAACCTCTGAGCTACAAGCCCAGCTCCCTAACCATTATACTACACTGTAACCTCTGAGCTACAAGCCCAGCTCCCTAACCATTATACTACACTGTAACCTCTGAGCTACAAGCCCAGCTCCCTAACCATTATACTACACTGTAACCTGTGAGCTACAAGCCCAGCTCCCTAACCATTACACTACACTGTAACCTCTGAGCTACAAGCCCAGCTCCCTAACCATTACACTACACTGTAACCTCTGAGCTACAAGCCCAGCTCCCTAACCATTACACTTCACTGTAACCTCTGAGCTACAAGCCCAGCTCCCTAACCATTACACTACACTGTAACCTCTGAGCTACAAGCCCAGCTCCCTAACCATTACACTACACTGTAACCTCTGAGCTACAAGCCCAGCTCCCTAACCATTATACTACACTGTAACCTCTGAGCTACAAGCCCAGCTCCCTAACCATTACACTACACTGTAACCTCTGAGCTACAAGCCCAGCTCCCTAACCATTACACTACACTGTAACCTGTGAGCTACAAGCCCAGCTCCCTAACCATTACACTACACTGTAACCTCTGAGCTACAAGCCCAGCTCCCTAACCATTACACTACACTGTAACCTCTGAGCTACAAGCCCAGCTCCCTAACCATTACACTACACTGTAACCTCTGAGCTACAAACACATCTCCCTAACCATTACACTACACTGTAACCTCTGAGCTACAAGCCCAGCTCCCTAACCATTACACTACACTGTAACCTCTGAGCTACAAGCCCAGCTCCCTAACCATTATACTACACTGTAACCTCTGAGCTACAAGCCCAGCTCCCTAACCATTACACTACACTGTAACCTCTGAGCTACAAGCCCAGCTCCCTAACCATTATACTACACTGTGGGTGTGCGATATCTTGAGTTGCTATGGGACCAATTTGTAGCACTTAGCTGGGGGGGCACATTTGGTGGATGGTCTCATTGTTATTGTTTTGGAGCAGCAACCTCAAGAAAGTTCTCTTAACGAAGGATTGGAAAGCAGCAGTAATTTGATTTGCATTCCATCACCTTGTCATGGAAATCATTTCAGCCACATCTTAATGGATCTACTGGAAAAAAAAGAATATCTGAAAGGTCTGAAAGGAAACTTAAAGTGAGCAAAATTCATTAGGAGAATAAAGAGTGCAGGAAACAAACAGAAAGGTGTTAATAAGAAAATGCCCTGTGTGTTTGTGTTTACTCAGAGGAAAGCAATGATGGTAGCATTTCTGTAAAATGATACTTTCATCATATTTGCTAGAAAACAATTTTCCATGAACTCACTGAAGAGCTTATACAATCTGTAAAAATGTTATTGTTTTACTTCTTTAAAGCACCTTCTGTGGCAGACATATTAAACGTTCTACATAAATAAAGTTCTTATTCTTACAGACAAAAAATATTCTTCATGTTGCACTTTAGGATTGAAGCATTTCTAAATTTGGTAGAAAATACAGACAAGAGATAAAAAAAAAGTGACAGAGATAAAAATGAGGGAGCAGCGAACAGGCCGATGCAATGTTTTGCAGAATGCAGACAGCAGCATGTGAATGGTCCACTTCACCATCTGCGTGCTGTTTTCTCCCTTCAGACCCTCCGTTCAGGGCCATGAGTGCATTTAGCGTTTAGCATCACAAAGACGCCCCAGAACCAGCAGCATTGTGCTCAACGCCCAACCAATCACATGACGCCTCTCATAAAGGCTCAGTCCTGATGAGAATAACTTCCTGAAGTCTTTTTGTACCCCCACAACTGGGGAGCTATTCTGGGTTCATTGCTAAATTCCAGAAATGCTGAATGCAAATGTGTTTCACACACAGCAGGGTTCAGCCCAGTAGCCCAAAGGGTAAGGGTATGTAAGAGAAAAGCCCTTAATAGAGTATTAATAATAATGTAATAAGCATTCTTTGAAGATATATGTGCTCTATAACACCTGCCCTAACTGAAGTAGCATTCATGCAAAACCAAAGTAATTTCTCCTCCCGATGGGAGTGTCACTGTGCTGTTCCATGATGCAGACCTTGAGCTAAGCAGTGCAGCTGCACTCAATTCTACCTCTGCTTTTTTTTGGGGCCAGGTCCTTCTTGAAGAAGAGACATTTGTCTCAATGACACCAACCTGGCTAAATAAATAGCAACAATAAATGAGATGTTCAAAGTCTTCCTGCCTGTCAGGGAATACTGCTAACAGTGTGTGGGTATGTAGGATGTGCAGAGCAGCTGGAGTTGAGATGACGTTACACTGTTGTGGTCAGTATGTAGCCGTGTTGTATTTGGAATGTAAGCTTTGCGTTGGGGATGGTAAGTGTCTGTCTTACTATATTTGGATGGGGTGTGTGAAGGACAATGAGCCTGTTTGCATCTTTGCAGTGTTTCTAGAGTCTGCGACCATTCTCAAAGTTCTACTGTGCCACATCTGGAACCAAACCGGGTCAGAACTGTCACTGTGAGAACTCAGAAACAGGCCAGGGCTGTCTGCACCGCAAGATACACCACTTCCATAAATACTCATTTGCTTTGAAAAAGAAGCACACACACACACACACACTCACATGCACACACACACACTCACACACACACACACACACACACACACATTTGTTCTTTGGGAGGAGCAGAGAGCTGTTAGGTTTGTTGAACAGTGGGACAGTGCGAGAGTTTATAGCACTGTAGATCCTTGTGGGACCGCAACTCTCTCCTTGTCTGGTGACCCATCTGGTCATTTTTGGCTCTCAGAATATTCCGGAAGCTTCAGGACAGGGGCCTCTGGGGCTGTCAGAGTGGAAGTCCCAGTATGAGGGACAGCTTTGGCCATCCCCCACCACCGCCCTTTAGTTTGGCTTATCAGGACTCTGGAAGCCCCTGGAGGTTCACACAGCTTGGTGCCACACTGTGACTTAAGGGGTACAAACGCTTATCCATGGAACCCTGAAACACAGACCCCTTTCAGGGTGAACCGGTGTTCTTCTCTTGGAATTGATATATGAAATGATGTATGCACAATGCCATATAATCCCGTCTGGGATAGGCCACAATTTGGTTGCATGACACAGAATAAGCTGTTTGTTCATGTGTTTGTTTGTTTGTTTGTTTGTTCCTTCGTTTGTTCGTTCATGCATTGGTCCTGAGAGGCGTCAGTGTTCTGAAAGAGTGCCACTGTCCTCCTTTCTCCCTCCAGACAGTAACTTCATCCTGGCCAACGCCCAGGTGTCCAAAGGCTTCCCGATTGTGTACTGCTCAGACGGGTTCTGTGAGCTGACGGGCTTCACACGCACGGAGGTGATGCAGGAGAGCTGTGCATGCCGGTTCCTGCACGGTGCTGACACCAGCGATGCCACCGTGCTACTCGTGGACCAGGCCCTCGAGGACAAGAAGGAGTTCAAAGGAGAGATCACCTTCTACAAGAAGACTGGTGAGACTCTTTCAGGGTGAACCAGTTCTCTCTGCTTACCCTTCAGCTCTGCTAGCAGCTGGATGAGACCACGCTAACACGTTCTGTACAGGGACACAAACACAGCTCTCTGCTGTATGAGACCACGCTAACACGTTCTGTACAGGGACACAAACACAACTCTCTGCTGTATGAGACCACGCTAACACGTTCTGTACACGGACACAAACACAGCTCTCTGCTGTATGAGACCACGCTAACACGTTCTGTACAGGGACACAAACACAGCTCTCTGCTGTATGAGACCATGCTAACACGTTCTGTACAAGGACACAAACACAGCTCTCTGCTGTATGAGACCACGCTAACACGTTCTGTACAGGGACACAAACACAGCTCTCTGCTGTATGAGACCACGCTAACACGTTCTGTACAGGGACACAAACACAGCTCTCTGCTGTATGAGACCACGCTAACACGTTCTGTACAGGGACACAAACACAGCTCTCTGCTGTATGAGACCACGCTAACACGTTCTGTACAGGGACACAAACACAGCTCTCTGCTGTATGAGACCACGCTAACACGTTCTGTACACGGACACAAACACAGCTCTCTGCTGTATGAGACCACGCTAACACGTTCTGTACAGGGACACAAACACAGCTCTCTGCTGTATGAGACCACGCTAACACGTTCTGTACAGGGACACAAACACAGCTCTCTGCTGTATGAGACCACGCTAACACGTTCTGTACAGGGACACAAACACAGCTCTCTGCTGTATGAGACCACGCTAACACGTTCTGTACAGGGACACAAACACAGCTCTCTGCTGTATGAGACCACGCTAACACGTTCTGTACAGGGACACAAACACAGCTCTCTGCTGTATGAGACCACGCTAACACGTTCTGTACAGGGACACAAACACAGCTCTCTGCTGTATGAGACCACGCTAACACGTTCTGTACAGGGACACAAACACAGCTCTCTGCTGTATGAGACCACGCTAACACGTTCTGTACAGGGACACAAACACAGCTCTCTGCTGTATGAGACCACGCTAACACGTTCTGTACAGGGACACAAACACAGCTCTCTGCTGTATGAGACCACGCTAACACGTTCTGTACAGGGACACAAACACAGCTCTCTGCTGTATGAGACCACGCTAACACGTTCTGTACAGGGACACAAACACAGCTCTCTGCTGTATGAGACCACGCTAACACGTTCTGTACAGGGACACAAACACAGCTCTCTGCTGTATGAGACCACGCTAACACGTTCTGTACACGGACACAAACACAGCTCTCTGCTGTATGAGACCACGCTAACACGTTCTGTACACGGACACAAACACAGCTCTCTGCTGTATGAGACCACGCTAACACGTTCTGTACAGGGACACAAACACAGCTCTCTGCTGTATGAGACCACGCTAACACGTTCTGTACAGGGACACAAACACAGCTCTCTGCTGTATGAGACCACGCTAACACGTTCTGTACAGGGACACAAACACAGCTCTCTGCTGTATGAGACCACGCTAACACGTTCTGTACAGGGACACAAACACAGCTCTCTGCTGTATGAGACCACGCTAACACGTTCTGTACAGGGACACAAACACGGCTCTGTGCTGTCATTCATGAGACTGATCAGGAAAACTGAACTGAAACAGCAGATCACAAAAATAACTGGGTAGGTAAAATAATAATAGAAACAGTTAACAACAGAAGGTAGCACGAAATTCAGACAGATACATCCCTCCCTGTCCAAACCCTGCCACAGATACCATCACTGTCATAATAATAATCATTCTATGATATGATTTCCTTAATAATGGCATAGTTGTGCTGTAAATGTACTCCCTTGTTTCACTCCCTGTGTCCTGAGGGGCACTGCTGTTAGTGAGGCATGTCACTCAAGGCCCCAGCAGCAGTGCTGTGCCACCCGGGATTCAATCTGGCAGCCCCCTGTTTCACAGCCAGTTACCGCGAGCGATGGCAGCCGTGCCAACAGCCTGGGTCGAGTGTGAGGCAGGGAGGGGGCGAGGGGGGGAGATTGGCTGCAGTTATCGGGCCACATGATCAGCAAAGCAGTAAATCACTGCTGCGGCCAAACAACCCCTTACACGCCTTCCCTCTCCCACGTTCAATTAACCGCGCAGAGACCGAGACCTAGATAGAGAGAGGCGCGAGGAGAGGGGAAACACGCGCTCTTATTATGATGTCATTCAAACCGTGCGCATCCAGCTCCCTCCCTCTTCTCTTTCTCTTTTTATTCCTTTCTTTCCTCTCCTTTCCTTTCTTCCTTTGTTTCTCTCTCCCTCTGTTTCCTTCCCTCCTCTTTCCTTCTTTAGCTCTCTTCTCTTCACTGTTTCTCTATTTGACTTCCTCTCTTTTTCATTCTAATTCTCTGTGTCTTTCACACCCTCCCTCTCTCCCTCCCTCTCTCTATCAGGGGTCTCGTCTGCTTTCATTGGCTTGAGGACACATTTCTGCCATATTGCCAAAGCAATCATGTAAATAAGCAATAACAATAGTATCAATTACACCGGTGTCTCTCCCTCTCTGCCTCCCTCGCCTCTCTCGCTCTCTCTATTTCCCCCACACACACACACACACACACACACACACACACACACACACACACACACAATTATGCAAAGCACCGTAAATACGCCATCCTATAACCCAAGTACAGATTAAAATATTAAATTGTAGACAACACTCAGAATAACCTATGCTGATGGAAAGCATGTGGGCTCGGTCTGCAGAGGCAGGTCTCCGGTCTGAGGGCCGTCATTGTATCACGGGATCATTATTTTCTCATTACTCTGCGCTACATTACAAACGCGGTTATCCCTCCGAATGTATTACAGTTCAATCACATCAGCCCGCAGTCGTAATTTTCAGTCCTCTACGGTCCCCCTTCATGGGTCTCATTAAATACAGGAATAATTAATTTCAGGAGGGACACCGCTGCTTTTGCTGCAGATTTAAGGTGTGAGCTTGCGTGATATCTCACGGATCGGGTGGCAAGTGGATACAATATGATCACTGAGATACGAGTGAGGACAAAGGCGTTTCCTTCAAAAGTGACGTCAAATTTCTCAACTTTACGAACCCTGGGAAACATTGTATATGTTTTTTTTTTTTTTTTTTTTTACATAGCTCATTGTGTAACTGGGACGTAGTCAACACACAAACTGTAAGGCAGTATCACATTAAAAAAGTTATTTTTTTCACCACTTGGATTTCTCTTACAGTAACAGCTGTATTAACAGTAAAGCATGTCCGAGTTAGCCTGACAAAACAGAGAGCGGCTCAGTAGAGCTATATTACATGCCGCTAGCAAGCAAGGTTTCAGAGAGAGAGAATGAGTGTGAGAGAGAGCGCGGTCTGGAGGGATTCCCTCTCTGTTACTCGGGTCTGTTCTGTCCCAGCTGTGCGCGCTGCTGGACCGCTCATTTTTAGCCTCTCTTTGGCGTTCGTCACCGTAGCAACCGTGTCTCTGCCCCTCTGTTCGGCTACTTTTATTCCAGTTTACACAAAAACAGCATTAACTGTCATTACATAACCAGTAAATATTTATTGCTTTGCTACTGAAATTTGAAATGGGTGTTTAGAAGAGCGGCAGTTGGCTTTCTTTCGCTTTTGACATCATGATTCAGTAAAGTTCATACAGTAAAGTTAATTCTGCCGGAACGACTGTTAGCTTAATGTTAGCTGTTAGCTTAATGTCCATAGAGGTCCATCACCCCAAAAGAGTCTTTTCCTTTCCCCTAATTAATTACTTTTTTTGCTTGTATTGAAAACTATCTATCTCAAACTTGTTTTTGTTTTTATTTTCCGGTGGAGATTTTTTGTGTTTTGAGTGTGTTTTGTGTGTTGTGTTCCTTGGTTTTTGGGTTTATGCTCATGTGTTTTTCATTGTTATTTGTGAGTGTGTTGTGTTTGTCCTGTTTTTGTGCTGTTTTCCCCTTGTTCTCATGTGCTCTCCCCTGTGTGGGTGTCTCCCTTGCAGGTGTGTTCTTCTGGTGCCTGTTGGACGTCGTCCCCATTAAGAATGAGAAGGGAGACGTGGTGCTGTTTTTGGCCTCCTTTAAGGACATCACCGACACCAAGGTCAAGGTTGTCCCTGAGGACAGGAGGGAAGGTGAGCGCTGAGGGGGTCTGGCTCTGCTCTGGTCAGACAGAAAACATCATTAATAACCCAAACCAGCCAAAGAGTCGGCAGCGATCCCTATGGTATGAGCTACGATGACAGCAGTGCTGTCCAGCTCATGCTAAGGGATATTTTTTAAGATTAAACTTATTCGGGAGCACAGTGTAAACACAGAATGTCCGACTCCACCCTCTGAATGGACAGGACTCTTTGCAAAGAAGAGAAGAGAATTTGTGTGTGTGTGTGTGTGTGGGTGTGAGTGTATGTGTGTAGTGTATGTGTGAGTGTGTTGTGTGTGTGTGTGTATGTGTGTGTGTGTGAGAGAGAGAGTGTATGTGTGTATGTGAGTGTATGTGTGACTGTATGTATGTGTTTGTGTGTGTGAGTGTGTGTGAGTGTATGTGAGTGTGTGTGTATGTGTGTGTGTACGTGCGTGTGTGTGTGTGTGTGTGTGTGTGTGAGTGTATGTGAGTGTGTGTGTGTGTGTGTGTGTGTGAGTGTATGTGAGTGTGTGTGTGAGAGAGAGTGTATGTGTGTATGTGTGTGTGTGTGTGAGTGTATGTGTGTGTGTCTGTGTGTGTGTGAGTGTATGTGAGTGTGTGTGTGAGTGTATGTGAGTGTGTGTGTATGTGTGTGTGTATGCGTGTGTGTATGTGTGTGTGCATGCTCGTTGATAGACTGCAGGGGAGGGGTATCCCTGTGCTGTGTTTAGTATCAGTCTCAGGGAAATCCTCCCCTCCCCCGGCCTTTTGATTGGGTAACAGGGAGACCCAGTCTCTTACTCTCCATTTCTCTCTCTCTCTTCTTCTCTTACTCTCCATTTCTCTCTCTCTCGTCTTCTCTTACTCTCCATTTCTCTCTCTCTTCTTCTCTTACTCTCCATTTCTCTCCATACTCTCTCTTCTTCCCTTACTCTCCATTTCTCTCTCTCTCTTCTTCCCTTACTCTCCTCCTCTTCCTCGCTATCTCTCTCTGCCCTCATCATCCTTTCCAACAGTTTCTTTTTCTCTCTTTTTATACCCCCACCCTCTCTCTCCCTCTCTCCCTCTCCATCTCTCCCTCATTCCCTCTCTCCCTCTCCATCTCTCCCTCACTCCCTCTCTCCCTCTCCATCTCTCCCTCACTCCCTCTCTCACTCTCCATCTCTCCCTCACTCCCTCTCCTGGCTCTTTCTGTCTCTTCTCCCCCTCCTCTGTCTGCTTCCCCTCTCTGTCTCTCTTTCCTCCCCTATCTCTCTCTCTCAACCTCTCACTCTCTCTCTCCCTCTCTCCCTCTCTCTCTCTCTCTCTCTCTCTCTCTCCCTCTTGCTCTCTCTCTCCCTCTCTCCCTCTCTCTCTCCCTCTCTCCCTCTCTGTCTCTCCCTCTCTAGGCTGACCTCACAGGTAACAGTGAGGGGGGAAATTCATTATGGGCTAAAAATAGCCTGAGCTGGCTAGCTCGGGTTCCCTGGTGGTTTGACGTTTTTGCAGACGATTACAGCGCTAACTCCTGTCTCATACATAACCCCACCCCCTCCCTCCTCTCTTCCTGTTCACTGCATGAAGTCCGATTGGTCTCCCTGGTGAAGCTTTCAAACCTGTTTCATGGCAAATGAATGAACAGCTAGTGAAGGATTCACCCCCTAACACTCACAGTGAGACGGCTTTGGGGGCCAGTTCTCCTCCACCGAAGGACTACAAATGAAAACCTCGGGGTGTCCTCACTTGCTTTGTTTTGATATTCTAAATAAAATATGGACCATTCATGAATCATTTTTGCACTTTTACGAATATGCACCATAACCTGACAAATATTAAATCCGTATTAAAGTTTCAGAGATAAGGGGGGCTGGAGTTTTTTTCCAGTATAAACATGCTGGGTGAAGCTTTGCATCATGGGGCCTGGAGTTTTTTTCCAGTTTAATCATGCTGGGTGAAGCTTTGCATCATGGGGCCTGGAGTTTTTTTCCAGTATAAACATGCTGGGTGAAGCTTTGCATCATGGAGGCTGGAGTTTTTTTCCAGTTTAATCATGCTGGGTGAAGCTTTGCATCATGGGGCCTGGAGTTTTTTTCCAGTATAAACATGCTGGGTGAAGCTTTGCATCATGGAGGCTGGAGTTTTTTCCAGTTTAATCATGCTGGGTGAAGCTTTGCATCATGGGGGCTGGAGTTTTTTTCCAGTATAAACATGCTGGGTGAAGCTTTGCATCATGGAGGCTGGAGTTTTTTTCCAGTTTAATCATGCTGGGTGAAGCTTTGCATCATGGGGGCTGGAGTTTTTTTCCAGTATAAACATGCTGGGTGAAGCTTTGCATCATGGGGGCTGGAGTTTTTTTTTCCAGTTTAATCATGCTGGGTGAAGCTTTGCATCATGGGGGCTGGAGTTTTTTTCCAGTATAAACATGCTGGGTGAAGCTTTGCATCATGGGGGCTGGAGTTATTTTCCAGTTTAATCATGCTGGGTGAAGCTTTGCATCATGGGGGCTGGAGTTATTTTCCAGTTTAATCATGCTGGGTGAAGCTTTGCATCATGGAGGCTGGAATTATTTTCCAGTTTAATCATGCTGGGTGAAGCTTTGCATCATGGGGGCTGGAGTTTTTTTTTCCAGTTTAATCATGCTGGGTGAAGCATTGCATCATGGGGGCTGGAGTTATTTTCCAGTTTAATCATGCTGGGTGAAGCTTTGCATCATGGGGGCTGGAGTTATTTTCCAGTTTAATCATGCTGGGTGAAGCATTGCATCATGGGGGCTGCCTGACAGCAGTCTGGGTTTCACCAGGCAGATTGTCCTGTGAGCTCTTCATTAGCTCAATGTCACTGTCCCCATAGAGATGAATATGAAGCTGTAACTCACTAAAGAGGTAGAGAGGTGCACTCTTTCCTGTCAGGGGTTATCAGTCAGAGTTTGTGAATCTCTGATCAGAATCCAATGATTGGGGAAAGAGGGCATGGAATAACCGGATTCACATTCAAATTCAACTGACACACCTCTCACACACTTTCCAAAAATACATTTCTCTGAGAGCATTTGCCTAAAAATGTGTGAGATTATTACAATGCCCTTCCTCTGGCTCCCCATTTTTCCTCAAATTAAAGTTTTCTCTTTTTTTCATGTGTACATATACGTTTTTATCTCATAAAGACGATCTTCTGGCTGAGAACGAAGGACAGACATGGAAAATCTTATGACAGTCTAAAAAAAGTTCTGAAGAAAATTAAGTTTACCACATTACCATTTCAACATAGATAATGCCAATCTCAATCTCAGGACCACAGCAGCTGCCCTCATTTCTCTTTGCAAAGAGAAGATTTCATCCTCACATTTCATTTGTCTGTGCATGAAGATGGCCGTCAGGCAAGCTCTGCTGGGGATCATTCAGGAAAGTGGCCTCACAGTGATCTGGTGACCTCCCGCAGTGGAGAGGTTTCTCCTCTTTTGATTGGCTGTATCCTTATCTCTGAGTGAGAATATAAATTAATGATTGGTCGAATCAGAGCGGTTTGCCTGGTCTGTCGTGGTGTGTGTTTCTCTGTGCAGCCATTTTGTGTTTTGACCTTGTGCTGCACAGGTGTAAATTGTTTTTTCAGACAGGTGTAAAGGCCGGCTGAAGACTCGGTCTCTGCTCAGCTCGGCTCGGCCACGGGGGGGTACGGTCCTCTATCACATCTCTGGACACCTGCACCACCGCGACAGGAAGCACAAACTCAAACTCAATAAGGTACGACTGATAAGATCATACGCACACACACACGCGCACACACTCTCTCACTCACACACAAACACACACACACACCCACACACACACACAAACACACACAGACACACACACACACACTTATACACGCACACACACACACACACACACACACACAGCTCCTCTCCCCAGATGGACATTTACATACTGAACTGTCGATTAGGCAGCTCATTACACACAATCAGGAGCAAAAGGAGAATCCATTACAGGCTGATGGGGAGAAGGGAGTCCTATAATTACACCCTAAACTACAGCCACAACCCTTAACTACAGCTACACCCTAAACTACAGCCACACCCTGAACTACAGCCACACCCTTAACTACAGCTACACCCTAAACTACAGCCACACCCTGAACTACAACTACACCCTTTACTACAGCTACACCCTTAACTACAGCCACACCCTTAACTACAGCTACACCCTAAACTACAGCTACACCCTTAACTACAGCTACACCCTAAACTACAGCTACACCTCTTAAACTACTGCACACACCCAGAACTACAGCTACACCCTAAACTACAGCTACACCCTTAACTACAACTACACCCTTTACTACAGCTACACCCTTAACTACAGCTACACCCTTAACTACAGCTACACCCTAAACTACAGCTACACCCTTAACTACAGCTACACCCTAAACTACAGCTACACCCTTAACTACAGCCACACCCAGAACTACAGCTACACCCTAAACTACAGCCACACCCTTAACTACAGCCACACCCAGAACTACAGCTACACCCTAAACTACAGCCACACCCTTAACTACAGCCACACCCTTAACTACAGCCACACCCTGAACTACAGCTACACCCTAAACTACAGCCACACCCTTAACTACAGCCACACCCTTAACTACAGCTACACCCTTAACTACAGCTACACCCTGAACTACAGCTACACCCTAAACTACAGCCACACCCTTAACTACAGCCACACCCTTAACTACAGCCACACCCTTAACTACAGCTACACCCTGAACTACAGCTACACCCTAAACTACAGCCACACCCTGAACTACAGCCACACCCTTAACTACAGCTACACCCTAAACTACAGCCACACCCTGAACTACAACTACACCCTTTACTACAGCTACACCCTAAACTACAGCCACACCCTAAACTACAGCCACACCCTTAACTACAGCTACACCCTAAACTACAGCCACACCCTGAACTACAACTACCCTTTACTACAGCTACACCCTAAACTACAGCCAACCCTAAACTACAGCCAACCCTTAACTACAGCTACACCCTAAACTACAGCTACACTCTTAACTACTGCCACACCCAGAACTACAGCTAACCCTAAACCACAGCCACACCCTTAACTACAACTACACCCTTTACTACAGCTACACCCTTAACTACAGCTACACCCTAAACTACAGCTACACCCTTAACTACAGCCACACCCTTAACTACAGCTACACCCTAAACTACAGCCACACCCTTAACTACAGCCACACCCTTAACTACAGCTACACCCTTAACTACAGCTACATCCTGAACTACAGCTACACCCTAAACTACAGCCACACCCTTAACTACAGCCACACCCTTAACTACAGCCACACCCTTAACTACAGCTACACCCTGAACTACAGCTACACCCTAAACTACAGCCACACCCTGAACTACAGCCACACCCTTAACTACAGCTACACCCTAAACTACAGCCACACCCTGAACTACAACTACACCCTTTACTACAGCTACACCCTAAACTACAGCCACACCCTAAACTACAGCTACACCCTAAACTACAGCCACACCCTGAACTACAGCTACACCCTTTACTACAGCTACACCCTAAACTACAGCCACACCCTTAACTACAGCTACACCCTAAACTACAGCTACACTCTTAACTACTGCCACACCCAGAACTACAGCTACACCCTAAACTACAGCTACACCCTTAACTACAACTACACCCTTTACTACAGCTACACCCTTAACTACAGCCACACCCTTAACTACAGCTACACCCTAAACTACAGCCACACCCTTAACTACAGCTACACCCTAAACTACAGCTACACCCTTAACTACAGCCACACCCAGAACTACAGCTACACCCTAAACTACAGCTACACCCTTAACTACAGCCACACCCTGAACTACAGCTACACCCTAAACTACAGCCACACCCTTAACTACAGCCACACCCTTAACTACAGCCACACCCTTAACTACAGCCACACCCTTAACTACAGCTACACCCTAAACTACAGCCACACCCTTAACTACAGCCACACCCTTAACTACAGCTACACCCTTAACTACAGCTACACCCTGAACTACAGCTACACCCTAAACTACAGCCACACCCTTAACTACAACTACACCCTTTACTACAGCCACACCCTTAACTACAGCTACACCCTTAACTACAGCCACACCCTTAACTACAGCTACACCCTGAACTACAGCTACACCCTTAACTACAGCCACACCCTTAACTACAGCTACACCCTAAACTACAGCTACACCCTTAACTACAGCCACACCCTTAACTACAGCCACACCCTTAACTACAGCCACACCCTTAACTACAGCCACACCCTTAACTACAGCTACACCCTTAACTACAGCCACACCCTTAACTACAGCCACACCCTTAACTACAGCTACACCCTAAACTACAGCCACACCCTTAACTACAGCTACACCCTAAACTACAGCTACACCCTTAACTACAGCTACACCCTAAACTACAGCCACACCCTTAACTACAGCTACACCCTTAACTACAGCCACACCCTTAACTACAGCTACACCCTAAACTACAGCCACACCCTTAACTACAGCTACACCCTAAACTACAGCTACACCCTTAACTACAGCTACACCCTAAACTACAGCTACACCCTTAACTACAGCCACACCCTTAACTACAGCTACACCCTTAACTACAGCTACACCCTAAACTACAGCTACACCCTTAACTACAGCCACACCCTTAACTACAGCTACACCCTTAACTACAGCCACACCCTTAACTACAGCTACACCCTAAACTACAGCCACACCCTAAACTACAGCTACATCCTAAACTACAGCCACACCCTGAACTACAGCCAAACCCTAAATTGCTTCTATAACCTAAACTAACCTACAACTACACCCTAAATTGCTTCTATAACCTAAACTAACCTACAGCTTCATCTTGCTTACAGAAATTCACCATGATTGCGCACCATTCACCAAAATATAACAGTGACGTCTGTAGCATCTGTGATAAAGAGCAGAAAATCAGGGTGTACATTAGTTAAAACAAAACATCATTTTTTGGGAAAGAACAGAGGAAACCAAAATGAAAAAGCATTAGAACTTTGCACTATACCTCATCATTTTTTGTGTTTTACCTGAAACGTTCCTGTATTTTTGGTGTTGCCAGGCAACAATGTGGCCATTGGTCAGATTACCTCAGGGTTTCTGAGGAAGTGGGAGTGAGGTTTCAACGAACCAAAAACAGGAAGAGCTGCTACATATTAGCAGTGACTCAATGATTTGGGCCAATAACTGCATATTCTGAGGAGAGAAAACACATTGATTGGTTCAAACAAGTCAATGATTGACAGCTGAGTGTAGCTCCACCCTATCACAGTTTATGGAACCGCATTTCCTCCCAACAGAATGTGTTTGGGGATCCTCCAGCGCTACCGGAGTACAAGGTCGACGACGCCAAGAAGTCCAAGTTTATCTTGCTTCACTACAGCACCTTTAAGGCCGGCTGGGATTGGCTGATTTTGCTGGCCACCTTCTATGTTGCCGTAACTGTGCCGTACAACGTGTGCTTCATCGGCAACGATGACCTCATGCGCTCCACCACGGTCAGCGACATCGCTGTGGAGATCCTCTTCATTATCGGTGTGGCCGGGCGCACTGCTGCTAACGTCATATCATTTTAAGATAAAGATACGATACTATCAACCTCTATCATGCTTACAATGTTTTTGTGTGTGCATGTGCATATGTTTGTGTGTGTGTGTATGTGTGTGCAGATATTGTGTTCAGTTTCAGGACCACATACGTCAGTAAGTCGGGGCAGGTGATCTTTGAGGCGCGACTGATCTGTATCCACTACATGACCACATGGTTCATCATTGACCTCGTGGCGGCGCTGCCCTTTGACCTCCTGTACGCCTTCAAAGTCAGTGTGGTGAGTGCTCTGCCACACAGGGCTGTGACTGACCACCTAACCCCCCCCCACACCAGGTACCCACCCCCTACCCCCCCCTCGCCCCACCAGGTACACACCCCCTACCCCTCTCTCACCAGGTACACACCCCCTAACCCCCTCTATCTTTCCTGACTTGACCCTCCAGGGCTGGAGTTAAACCTGCAGACACTGCGGCCCTCCAGGACTGGAGTTAAACCTGCAGACACTGCAGCCCTCCAGGACTGGAGTTAAACCTGCAGACACTGCGGCCCTCCAGGACTGGAGTTAAACCTGCAGGCACTGCCCCCTACAGGACTGGAGTTTAACCTGCAGACACTGCAGCCCTCCAGGACTGGAGTTAAACCTGCAGACACTGCGGCCCTCCAGGACTGGAGTTAAACCTGCAGACACTTCAGCCCTCCAGGACTGGAGTTAAACTCTGCAGACACTGCAGCCCTCCAGGACTGGAGTTAAACCTGCAGACACTGCAGCCCTCCAGGACTGGAGTTAAACCTGCAGACACTGCAGCCCTCCAGGACTGGAGTTAAACCTGCAGGCACTGCCCCCTACAGGACTGGAGTTAAACCTGCAGACACTGCAGCCCTCCAGGACTGGAGTTAAACCTGCAGACACTGCAGCCCTCCAGGACTGGAGTTAAACCTGCAGACACTGCAGCCCTCCAGGACTGGAGTTAAACCTGCAGGCACTGCTGCCCTCCAGGACTGGAGTTAAACCTGCAGGCACTGCCCCCTACAGGGCTGGAGGAGCACAGCTACCCCAGTTAATGTCGCAGCTCTGGGGTCCAGACTGTCAGCGTTTATCACTGTGAAGCGCAACTCACTTTAAAAAATGGATAAGTGCATGAGGGTGAATCAGGGAATCAGGGATTCATTCATATTTCAGAAACTGAATCAGAAATGAGAGTAGAGTGGGGCAGGGCAGTCCGCACCTGGGGAGCGGCTGACAGGCCGCAGAGACACCTGACAGGTGCTTGCCAAAAGCCGCTCCGTTCAGACAGGATGGGACCCCCTGCAATGCGCAAGGCAGCTGTCCATGGAGTGTGGGGGAGGATGGGGGGGTCCAGGTGGGGGTGTTATGTACCGATCCGGTCCTGGCGGGTTTAGCCAAGTGGATCAATGTTGGGGATCATGGGGAGGTTTGAGATATGAGGCCCAGAATCGGCTCTCACCTCCCAGTCAATAGAGCTGCAATTCCACAGAGTCTTAATTAAAAA
>JAFBMS010000358.1:0-176431 GCA_019788955.1 Albula glossodonta | reverse complement strand
GCGATGAAAGGAAATGTTGTTCAAAACGCGATATGGCACTTGCGAGTTTCTAAGGTGCTCACGAAACGCGTTCATTCGCTCCTGTGCTGCACATGAGTCAAGAAAGCCGAAAAACTTAAAGTGAGTGAAGGAAAAGGTTTTCGCTGTCAGTACACTCCAACAACTGCAAAAGTGTGTACGGATGCAAGATCCAAGTTTCCAAGCTTGTTGGGACTAAGAAAACTTAGTTTTGTCTTTGGCTCAGAAACACTGTCATGTAGTAATGATTTTTAATTCTTGGACTGGCAACACTTCAGTTTTCCTTCTTGGTCTGTGGCAGTGTAGGGTTCCTGTTTCCCTTCATTGTGCGAGCAGTACAGCCCTCTGCAATGAAAGGAACTCTCACAGTGACTGAATGTTCACTCTGACATTACAGGCTGGATCGCACCTCGCAAACACTTTACCAACTACATGCGTGTGTAAAGCATTCAACAAAAGTCAACATTTTCAGTTTCTGCTTCTTCGTACACTTCCCAGCCTGTGCGATGACAAACATTACACCGATGAAAGGAAATGTTGTTCAAAACGCGATATGGCACTTGCGAGTTTCTAAGGTGCTCACGAAACGCGTTCATTCGCTCCTGTGCTGTACATGGGTCAAGAAAGCCAAAACACTTAAAGTGAGTGAAGGAAAAGGTTTTCGCTGTCAGTACACTCCAACAACTGCAAAAGTGTGTACGGATGCAAGATCCAAGTTTCCAAGCTTGTTGGGACTAAGAAAACTTAGTTTTGTCTTTGGCTCAGAAACACTGTCATGTAGTAATGATTTTTAATTCTCGGACTGGCAACACTTCAGTTTTCCTTCTTGGTCTGTGGTAGTGTAGGGTTCGTGGTTCCCTTCATTGTGAGAGCAGTACAGCTCTCTGCAATGAAAGGAACTATCGCAGTGACTGAATGTTCACTCTGACATTACAGGCTGGATCGCACCTCGCAAACACTTTACCAACTACATGCGTGTGTAAAGCATTCAACAAAAGTCAACATTTTCAGTTTCTGCTTCTTCGTACACTTCCCAGCCTGTGCAATGACAAACATTACACCGATGAAAAGAAATGTTCAAAACGCGACATGGCACTTGCGAGTTTCTAAGGTGCTCACGAAACGCGTTCATTCGCTCCTGTGCTGTACATGAGTCAAGAAAGCCAAAAAACTTAAAGTGAGTGAAGGAAAAGGTTTTCGCCGTCAGTACACTCCAACAACTGCAAAAGTGTGTACGGATGCAAGATCCAAGTTTCCAAGCTTGTTGGGACTAAGAAAACTTAGTTTTGTCTTTGGCTCAGAAACACTGTCATGTAGTAATGATTTTTAATTCTTGGACTGGCAACACTTCAGTTTTCCTTCTTGGTCTGTGGCAGTGTAGGGTTCCTGGTTCCCTTCATTTTGAGAGCAGTACAGCTCTCTGCAATGAAAGGAACTCTCGCAGTGACTGAATGTTCACTCTGACATTACAGGCTGGATCGAACCTCGCAAACACTTTACCAACTACATGCGTGTGTAAAGCATTCAACAAAAGTCAACATTTTCAGTTTCTGCTTCTTCGTACACTTCCCAGCCTGTGCGATGACAAACATTACACCGATGAAAGGAAATGTTGTTCAAAACGCGATATGGCACTTGCGAGTTTCTAAGGTGCTCACGAAACGCGTTCATTCGCTCCTGTGCTGTACTTGAGTCAAGAAAGCCAAAAAAAAAGTGCGTGAAGGAAAAGGTTTTCGCTGTCAGTACACTCCAACAACTGCAAAAGTGTGTACGGATGCAAGATCCAAATTTCCAAGCTTGTTGGGACTAAGAAAACTTAGTTTTGTCTTTGGCTCAGAAACACTGTCATGTAGTAATGATTTTTAATTCTTGGACTGGCAACACTTCAGTTTTCCTTCTTGGTCTGTGGCAGTGTAGGGTTCGTGGTTCCCTTCATTGTGAGAGCAGTACAGCTCTCTGCAATGAAAGGAACTCTCGCAGTGACTGAATGTTCACTCTGACATTACAGGCTGGATCGCACCTCGCAAACACTTTACCAACTACATGCGTGTGTAAAGCATTCAACAAAAGTCAACATTTTCAGTTTCTGCTTCTTCGTACACTTCCCAGCCTGTGCAATGACAAACATTACCCGATGAAAAGAAATGTTCAAAACGCGATATGGCACTTGCGAGTTTCTAAGGTGCTCACGAAACGCGTTCATTCGCTCCTGTGCTGTACATGAGTCAAGAAAGCCAAAAAACTTAAAGTGAGTGAAGGAAAAGGTTTTCGCCGTCAGTACACTCCAACAACTGCAAAAGTGTGTACGGATGCAAGATCCAAGTTTCCAAGCTTGTTGGGACTAAGAAAACTTAGTTTTGTCTTTGGCTCAGAAACACTGTCATGTAGTAATGATTTTTAATTCTTGGACTGGCAACACTTCAGTTTTCCTTCTTGGTCTGTGGCAGTGTAGGGTTCGTGGTTCCCTTCATTGTGAGAGCAGTACAGCTCTCTGCAATGAAAGGAACTCTCGCAGTGACTGAATGTTCACTCTGACATTACAGGCTGGATCGCACCTCGCAAACACTTTACCAACTACATGCGTGTGTAAAGCATTCAACAAAAGTCAACATTTTCAGTTTCTGCTTCTTCGTACACTTCCCAGCCTGTGCAATGACAAACATTACACCGATGAAAGGAAATGTTGTTCAAAACGCGATATGGCACTTGCGAGTTTCTAAGGTGCTCACGAAACGCGTTCATTCGCTCCTGTGCTGTACATGAGTCAAGAAAGCCAAAAAACTTAAAGTGAGTGAAGGAAAAGGTTTTCGCTGTCAGTACACTCCAACAACTGCAAAAGTGTGTACGGATGCAAGATCCAAGTTTCCAAACTTGTTGGGACTAAGAAAACTTAGTTTTGTCTTTGGCTCAGAAACACTGTCATGTAGTAATGATTTTTAATTCTCGGACTGGCAACACTTTAGTTTTCCTTCTTGGTCTGTGGCAGTGTAGGGTTCGTGGTTCCCTTCATTGTGAGAGCAGTACAGCTCTCTGCAATGAAAGGAACTCTCGCAGTGACTGAATGTTCACTCTGACATTACAGGCTGGATCGCACCTCGCAAACACTTTACCAACTACATGCGTGTGTAAAGCATTCAACAAAAGTCAACATTTTCAGTTTCTGCTTCTTCGTACACTTCCCAGCCTGTGCGATGACAAACATTACACCGATGAAAGGAAATGTTGTTCAAAACGCGATATGGCACTTGCGAGTTTCTAAGGTGCTCACGAAACGCGTTCATTCGCTCCTGTGCTGTACATGAGTCAAGAAAGCCAAAAAACTTAAAGTGAGTGAAGGAAAAGGTTTTCGCTGTCAGTACACTCCAACAACTGCAAAAGTGTGTACGGATGCAAGATCCAAGTTTCCAAGCTTGTTGGGACTAAGAAAACTTAGTTTTGTCTTTGGCTCAGAAACACTGTCATGTAGTAATGATTTTTAATTCTTGGACTGGCAACACTTCAGTTTTCCTTCTTGGTCTGTGGCAGTGTAGGGTTCGTGGTTCCCTTCATTGTGAGAGCAGTACAGCTCTCTGCAATGAAAGGAACTCTCGCAGTGACTGAATGTTCACTCTGACATTACAGGCTGGATCGCACCTCGCAAACACTTTACCAACTACATGCGTGTGTAAAGCATTCAACAAAAGTCAACATTTTCAGTTTCTGCTTCTTCGTACACTTCCCAGCCTGTGCGATGACAAACATTACACTGATGAAAGGAAATGTTGTTCAAAACGCGATATGGCACTTGCGAGTTTCTAAGGTGCTCACGAAACGCGTTCATTCGCTCCTGTGCTGTACATGAGTCAAGAAAGCCAAAAAACTTAAAGTGAGTGAAGGAAAAGGTTTTCGCTGTCAGTACACTCCAACAACTGCAAAAGTGTGTACGGATGCAAGATCCAAGTTTCCAAGCTTGTTGGGACTAAGAAAACTTAGTTTTGTCTTTGGCTCAGAAACACTGTCATGTAGTAATGATTTTAATTCTTGGACTGGCAACACTTCAGTTTTCCTTCTTGGTCTGTGGCAGTGTAGGGTTCGTGGTTCCCTTCATTGTGAGAGCAGTACAGCTCTCTGCAATGAAAGGAACTCTCGCAGTGACTGAATGTTCACTCTGACATTACAGGCTGGATCGCACCTCGCAAACACTTTACCAACTACATGCGTGTGTAAAGCATTCAACAAAAGTCAACATTTTCAGTTTCTGCTTCTTCGTACACTTCCCAGCCTGTGCGATGACAAACATTACACCGATGAAAGGAAATGTTGTTCAAAACGCGATATGGCACTTGCGAGTTTCTAAGGTGCTCACGAAACGCGTTCATTCGCTCCTGTGCTGTACATGAGTCAAGAAAGCCAAAAAACTTAAAGTGAGTGAAGGAAAAGGTTTTCGCTGTCAGTACACTCCAACAACTGCAAAAGTGTGTACGGATGCAAGATCCAAGTTTCCAAGCTTGTTGGGACTAAGAAAACTTAGTTTTGTCTTTGGCTCAGAAACACTGTCATGTAGTAATGATTTTTAATTCTTGGACTGGCAACACTTCAGTTTTCCTTCTTGGTCTGTGGCAGTGTAGGGTTCGTGGTTCCCTTCATTGTGAGAGCAGTACAGCTCTCTGCAATGAAAGGAACTCTCGCAGTGACTGAATGTTCACTCTGACATTACAGGCTGGATCGCACCTCGCAAACACTTTACCAACTACATGCGTGTGTAAAGCATTCAACAAAAGTCAACATTTTCAGTTTCTGCTTCTTCGTACACTTCCCAGCCTGTGCGATGACAAACATTACACCGATGAAAGGAAATGTTGTTCAAAACGCGATATGGCACTTGCGAGTTTCTAAGGTGCTCACGAAACGCGTTCATTCGCTCCTGTGCTGTACATGAGTCAAGAAAGCCAAAAAACTTAAAGTGAGTGAAGGAAAAGGTTTTCGCTGTCAGTACACTCCAACAACTGCAAAAGTGTGTACGGATGCAAGATCCAAGTTTCCAAGCTTGTTGGGACTAAGAAAACTTAGTTTTGTCTTTGGCTCAGAAACACTGTCATGTAGTAATGATTTTTAATTCTTGGACTGGCAACACTTCAGTTTTCCTTCTTGGTCTGTGGCAGTGTAGGGTTCGTGGTTCCCTTCATTGTGAGAGCAGTACAGCTCTCTGCAATGAAAGGAACTCTCGCAGTGACTGAATGTTCACTCTGACATTACAGGCTGGATCGCACCTCGCAAACACTTTACCAACTACATGCGTGTGTAAAGCATTCAACAAAAGTCAACATTTTCAGTTTCTGCTTCTTCGTACACTTCCCAGCCTGTGCGATGACAAACATTACACCGATGAAAGGAAATGTTGTTCAAAACGCGATATGGCACTTGCGAGTTTCTAAGGTGCTCACGAAACGCGTTCATTCGCTCCTGTGCTGTACATGAGTCAAGAAAGCCAAAAAACTTAAAGTGAGTGAAGGAAAAGGTTTTCGCTGTCAGTACACTCCAACAACTGCAAAAGTGTGTACGGATGCAAGATCCAAGTTTCCAAGCTTGTTGGGACTAAGAAAACTTAGTTTTGTCTTTGGCTCAGAAACACTGTCATGTAGTAATGATTTTTAATTCTTGGACTGGCAACACTTCAGTTTTCCTTCTTGGTCTGTGGCAGTGTAGGGTTCGTGGTTCCCTTCATTGTGAGAGCAGTACAGCTCTCTGCAATGAAAGGAACTCTCGCAGTGACTGAATGTTCACTCTGACATTACAGGCTGGATCGCACCTCGCAAACACTTTACCAACTACATGCGTGTGTAAAGCATTCAACAAAAGTCAACATTTTCAGTTTCTGCTTCTTCGTACACTTCCCAGCCTGTGCGATGACAAACATTACACCGATGAAAGGAAATGTTGTTCAAAACGCGATATGGCACTTGCGAGTTTCTAAGGTGCTCACGAAACGCGTTCATTCGCTCCTGTGCTGTACATGAGTCAAGAAAGCCAAAAAACTTAAAGTGAGTGAAGGAAAAGGTTTTCGCTGTCAGTACACTCCAACAACTGCAAAAGTGTGTACGGATGCAAGATCCAAGTTTCCAAGCTTGTTGGGACTAAGAAAACTTAGTTTTGTCTTTGGCTCAGAAACACTGTCATGTAGTAATGATTTTTAATTCTTGGACTGGCAACACTTCAGTTTTCCTTCTTGGTCTGTGGCAGTGTAGGGTTCGTGGTTCCCTTCATTGTGAGAGCAGTACAGCTCTCTGCAATGAAAGGAACTCTCGCAGTGACTGAATGTTCACTCTGACATTACAGGCTGGATCGCACCTCGCAAACACTTTACCAACTACATGCGTGTGTAAAGCATTCAACAAAAGTCAACATTTTCAGTTTCTGCTTCTTCGTACACTTCCCAGCCTGTGCGATGACAAACATTACACCGATGAAAGGAAATGTTCAAAACGCGATATGGCACTTGCGAGTTTCTAAGGTGCTCACGAAACGCGTTCATTCGCTCCTGTGCTGTACATGAGTCAAGAAAGCCAAAAAACTTAAAGTGAGTGAAGGAAAAGGTTTTCGCTGTCAGTACACTCCAACAACTGCAAAAGTGTGTACGGATGCAAGATCCAAGTTTCCAAGCTTGTTGGGACTAAGAAAACTTAGTTTTGTCTTTGGCTCAGAAACACTGTCATGTAGTAATGATTTTTAATTCTTGGACTGGCAACACTTCAGTTTTCCTTCTTGGTCTGTGGCAGTGTAGGGTTCGTGGTTCCCTTCATTGTGAGAGCAGTACAGCTCTCTGCAATGAAAGGAACTCTCGCAGTGACTGAATGTTCACTCTGACATTACAGGCTGGATCGCACCTCGCAAACACTTTACCAACTACATGCGTGTGTAAAGCATTCAACAAAAGTCAACATTTTCAGTTTCTGCTTCTTCGTACACTTCCCAGCCTGTGCGATGACAAACATTACACCGATGAAAGGAAATGTTGTTCAAAACGCGATATGGCACTTGCGAGTTTCTAAGGTGCTCACGAAACGCGTTCATTCGCTCCTGTGCTGTACATGAGTCAAGAAAGCCAAAAAACTTAGAGTGAAGGAAAAGGTTTTCGCTGTCAGTACACTCCAACAACTGCAAAAGTGTGTACGGATGCAAGATCCAAGTTTCCAAGCTTGTTGGGACTAAGAAAACTTAGTTTTGTCTTTGGCTCAGAAACACTGTCATGTAGTAATGATTTTTAATTCTCGGACCGGCAACACTTTAGTTTTCCTTCTTGGTCTGTGGCAGTGTAGGGTTCATGGTTCCCTTCATTGTGAGAGCAGTACAGCTCTCTGCAATGAAAGGAACTCTCGCAGTGACTGAATGTTCACTCTGACATTACAGGCTGGATCGCACCTCGCAAACACTTTACCAACTACATGCGTGTGTAAAGCATTCAACAAAAGTCAACATTTTCAGTTTCTGCTTCTTCGTACACTTCCCAGCCTGTGCGATGACAAACATTACACCGATGAAAGGAAATGTTGTTCAAAACGCGATATGGCACTTGCGAGTTTCTAAGGTGCTCACGAAACGCGTTCATTCGCTCCTGTGCTGTACATGAGTCAAGAAAGCCAAAAAACTTAAAGTGAGTGAAGGAAAAGGTTTACGCTGTCAGTACACTCCAACAACTGCAAAAGTGTGTGCGGATGCAAGATCCAAGTTTCCAAGCTTGTTGGGACTAAGAAAACTTAGTTTTGTCTTTGGCTCAGAAACACTGTCATGTAGTAATGATTTTTAATTCTTGGACTGGCAACACTTCAGTTTTCCTTCTTGGTCTGTGGCAGTGTAGGGTTCGTGGTTCCCTTCATTGTGAGAGCAGTACAGCTCTCTGCAATGAAAGGAACTCTCGCAGTGACTGAATGTTCACTCTGACATTACAGGCTGGATCGCACCTCGCAAACACTTTACCAACTACATGCGTGTGTAAAGCATTCAACAAAAGTCAACATTTTCAGTTTCTGCTTCTTCGTACACTTCCCAGCCTGTGCGATGACAAACATTACACCGATGAAAGGAAATGTTGTTCAAAACGCGATATGGCACTTGCGAGTTTCTAAGGTGCTCACGAAACGCGTTCATTCGCTCCTGTGCTGTACATGAGTCAAGAAAGCCAAAAAACTTAAAGTGAGTGAAGGAAAAGGTTTTCGCTGTCAGTACACTCCAACAACTGCAAAAGTGTGTACGGATGCAAGATCCAAGTTTCCAAGCTTGTTGGGACTAAGAAAACTTAGTTTTGTCTTTGGCTCAGAAACACTGTCATGTAGTAATGATTTTTAATTCTTGGACTGGCAACACTTCAGTTTTCCTTCTTGGTCTGTGGCAGTGTAGGGTTCGTGGTTCCCTTCATTGTGAGAGCAGTACAGCTCTCTGCAATGAAAGGAACTCTCGCAGTGACTGAATGTTCACTCTGACATTACAGGCTGGATCGCACCTCGCAAACACTTTACCAACTACATGCGTGTGTAAAGCATTCAACAAAAGTCAACATTTTCAGTTTCTGCTTCTTCGTACACTTCCCAGCCTGTGCGATGACAAACATTACACCGATGAAAGGAAATGTTGTTCAAAACGCGATATGGCACTTGCGAGTTTCTAAGGTGCTCACGAAACGCGTTCATTCGCTCCTGTGCTGTACATGAGTCAAGAAAGCCAAAAAACTTAAAGTGAGTGAAGGAAAAGGTTTTCGCTGTCAGTACACTCCAACAACTGCAAAAGTGTGTACGGATGCAAGATCCAAGTTTCCAAGCTTGTTGGGACTAAGAAAACTTAGTTTTGTCTTTGGCTCAGAAACACTGTCATGTAGTAATGATTTTTAATTCTTGGACTGGCAACACTTCAGTTTTCCTTCTTGGTCTGTGGCAGTGTAGGGTTCGTGGTTCCCTTCATTGTGAGAGCAGTACAGCTCTCTGCAATGAAAGGAACTCTCGCAGTGACTGAATGTTCACTCTGACATTACAGGCTGGATCGCACCTCGCAAACACTTTACCAACTACATGCGTGTGTAAAGCATTCAACAAAAGTCAACATTTTCAGTTTCTGCTTCTTCGTACACTTCCCAGCCTGTGCGATGACAAACATTACACCGATGAAAGGAAATGTTGTTCAAAACGCGATATGGCACTTGCGAGTTTCTAAGGTGCTCACGAAACGTGTTCATTCGCTCCTGTGCTGTACATGAGTCAAGAAAGCCAAAAAACTTAAAGTGAGTGAAGGAAAAGGTTTACGCTGTCAGTACACTCCAACAACTGCAAAAGTGTGTGCGGATGCAAGATCCAAGTTTCCAAGCTTGTTGGGACTAAGAAAACTTAGTTTTGTCTTTGGCTCAGAAACACTGTCATGTAGTAATGATTTTTAATTCTTGGACTGGCAACACTTCAGTTTTCCTTCTTGGTCTGTGGCAGTGTAGGGTTCGTGGTTCCCTTCATTGTGAGAGCAGTACAGCTCTCTGCAATGAAAGGAACTCTCGCAGTGACTGAATGTTCACTCTGACATTACAGGCTGGATCGCACCTCGCAAACACTTTACCAACTACATGCGTGTGTAAAGCATTCAACAAAAGTCAACATTTTCAGTTTCTGCTTCTTCGTACACTTCCCAGCCTGTGCGATGACAAACATTACACCGATGAAAGGAAATGTTGTTCAAAACGCGATATGGCACTTGCGAGTTTCTAAGGTGCTCACGAAACGCGTTCATTCGCTCCTGTGCTGTACATGAGTCAAGAAAGCCAAAAAACTTAGTGAGTGAAGGAAAAGGTTTTCGCTGTCAGTACACTCCAACAACTGCAAAAGTGTGTACGGATGCAAGATCCAAGTTTCCAAGCTTGTTGGGACTAAGAAAACTTAGTTTTGTCTTTGGCTCAGAAACACTGTCATGTAGTAATGATTTTTAATTCTTGGACTGGCAACACTTCAGTTTTCCTTCTTGGTCTGTGGCAGTGTAGGGTTCATGGTTCCCTTCATTGTGAGAGCAGTACAGCTCTCTGCAATGAAAGGAACTCTCGCAGTGACTGAATGTTCACTCTGACATTACAGGCTGGATCGCACCTCGCAAACACTTTACCAACTACATGCGTGTGTAAAGCATTCAACAAAAGTCAACATTTTCAGTTTCTGCTTCTTCGTACACTTCCCAGCCTGTGCGATGACAAACATTACACCGATGAAAGGAAATGTTGTTCAAAACGCGATATGGCACTTGCGAGTTTCTAAGGTGCTCACGAAACGCGTTCATTCGCTCCTGTGCTGTACATGAGTCAAGAAAGCCAAAAAACTTAAAGTGAGTGAAGGAAAAGGTTTTCGCTGTCAGTACACTCCAACAACTGCAAAAGTGTGTACGGATGCAAGATCCAAGTTTCCAAGCTTGTTGGGACTAAGAAAACTTAGTTTTGTCTTTGGCTCAGAAACACTGTCATGTAGTAATGATTTTTAATTCTTGGACTGGCAACACTTCAGTTTTCCTTCTTGGTCTGTGCTAGTGTAGGGTTCGTGGTTCCCTTCATTGTGAGAGCAGTACAGCTCTCTGCAATGAAAGGAACTCTCGCAGTGACTGAATGTTCACTCTGACATTACAGGCTGGATCGCACCTCGCAAACACTTTACCAACTACATGCGTGTGTAAAGCATTCAACAAAAGTCAACATTTTCAGTTTCTGCTTCTTCGTACACTTCCCAGCCTGTGCGATGACAAACATTACACCGATGAAAGGAAATGTTGTTCAAAACGCGATATGGCACTTGCGAGTTTCTAAGGTGCTCACGAAACGCGTTCATTCGCTCCTGTGCTGTACATGAGTCAAGAAAGCCAAAAAACTTAAAGTGAGTGAAGGAAAAGGTTTTCGCTGTCAGTACACTCCAACAACTGCAAAAGTGTGTGCGGATGCAAGATCCAAGTTTCCAAGCTTGTTGGGACTAAGAAAACTTAGTTTTGTCTTTGGCTCAGAAACACTGTCATGTAGTAATGATTTTTAATTCTTGGACTGGCAACACTTCAGTTTTCCTTCTTGGTCTGTGGCAGTGTAGGGTTCGTGGTTCCCTTCATTGTGAGAGCAGTACAGCTCTCTGCAATGAAAGGAACTCTCGCAGTGACTGAATGTTCACTCTGACATTACAGGCTGGATCGCACCTCGCAAACACTTTACCAACTACATGCGTGTGTAAAGCATTCAACAAAAGTCAACATTTTCAGTTTCTGCTTCTTCGTACACTTCCCAGCCTGCGCGATGACAAACATTGCACCGATGAAAGGAAATGTTGTTCAAAACGCGATATGGCACTTGCAAGTTTCTAAGGTGCTCATGAAACACGTTCGTTCGCTCCTGCGCTGTACATGAGTTAAGAAAGCCAAAAAACTTAGAGTGAAGGAAAAGGATTTCGCTGTCAGTACACTCCAACAACTGCAAAAGTGTGTGCGGATGCAAGATCCAAGTTTCCAAGCTGGTTGGGACTAAGAAAACTTAGTTTTGTCTTTGGCTCAGTAACACTGTCATGTAATAATGATTTTTCATTCTGGGACTTGCAACACTTCAGTTTTCCTTCTTGGCCTCTGGCAGTGTAAGGTTCATGTTTCCCTTCATTGTGAGAGCAGTACAGCTCTCTGCAATGAAAGGAACTCTCACAGTGACTGAATGTTCACTATAACAGTATGGGCTGGATCGCACCTCGCAAAGAGTTTGCCAACTACATGCGTGTGTAAAGCATTCAACAAAAGTCAACAGTTTCAGTTTCTGCTTCTTCGTACACTTCCCAGCCTGCGCGATGACAAACATTGCACCGATGAAAGGAATCCAAAAAACTTAATGTGAGAGAAGGAACACATTTTCAAAGTCAGAACACGACAAGTACTGCAATTGTCAATACGGATGCAAGGTTTGAGTTTCCAAGCTTGTTGGGTCTCTAGAAACTTAGTTTTGTGTTTTGCTGTCTAACATCGTCATGTATTGATGATTTTTCACTCTGGGACTTGTAACAGTCCACGTCTCGGTTTATGCGGGTGGAAGTGTAAGGTGCGCCTCTATGTTCATTCTCAAAGCAGTTCAGCTCTCTGCATTGAAAAGAACTCTCACAGTGACTGAATCTTCTCTCTAAAAGTGTATGCTGCATTGTACCTTGCAAAGATCAAAGAAAGTACATGCGTGTGTTAAGCACTCAACAAAAGTGAACATTTTCGCTTTCTGTTTCTTCATACAACTTCCCAGCCTGTGTGATAGTAAACATTACACCGATGAAAGCAAATGTTGTAAATGCGATATGGCACTTGCGTGTCTGTAAGTTGCTTAGGAAACACGTTCCCTCCCTCCTGTGCTGTACACGCTTTAAGGATCACAAAAAACTTAATGTGAGAGAAGGAACACATTTTCAAAGTCAGTACACGAGAACTATTGCAATTGTCAATACGGATGCAAGGTTTGAGTTTCCAAGCTTGTTGGGTCTCAAGAAACTTAGTTTGGTGTTTTGCTGTCTAACATTGTCATGTATTGATGATTTTTAACTCTGGGACTTGCAACACTTCACGTCTCGGTTTATGCGGGTGGAAGTGTAAGGTGCGCCTCTATGTTCATTCTCACAGCAGTTCAGCTCTCTGCATTGAAAAGAACTCTCACAGTGACTGAATCTTCACTCTAAAAGTGTATGCTGCATTGTACCTTGCAAAGATCAAAGAAAGTACATGCGTGTGTTAAACACTCAACAAAAGTGAACATTTTTGCTTTCTGCTTCTTCATACAACTTCCCAGCCTGTATGATTGTAAACATTACACCGATGAAAGCAAATGTTGTTGTAAATGCGATATGGCACTTGCGTGTCTGTAAGTTGCCTAGGAAACACGTTCCCTCGCTCCCGTGCTGTACACGCATTAAGGAAGACAAATAACTTAATGTGAGAGAAGGAACACATTTTCAAAGTCAGAACACGACAACTATTGCAATTGTCAATACGGATGCAAGGTTTGAGTTTCCAAGCTTGTTGGGTCTCAAGAAACTTAGTTTTGCGTTTTGCTGTCTAACATTGTCATGTATTGATGATTTTTCACTCTGGGACTTTCAACACTTCACGTCTCGGTTTATGCCGGTGGAAGTGTAAGGTGCGCCTCTATGTTCATTCTCACAGCAGTTCAGCTCTCTGCAATGAAAAGAACTCTCACAGTGACTGAATCTTCACTCTAACAGTGTATGCTGCATTGTACCTTGCAAAGATCAAAGAAAGTACATGCGTGTGTTAAACACTCAACAAAAGTGAACATTTTCGCTTTCTGCTTCTTCATACAATTTCCCAGCCTGTATGATTGTAAACATTACACCGATGAAGGCAAATGTTGTTGTAGCTACACAGGTCCAATGAAATGACGGCCACGCATCGTACTGATGTCATTGAAGTTTTATTTTTATCTCTCTCTCTCTCTCTGTATCTTCAAAAGACACCGTGAAAACTACAAGAAAATAAAGACAAAGGTTTTAAAGTATACGTCTTAGTCCTTTTTTAGTCTCTTAAGCTAGATTCCACCGATAAACAGGCTCCGATACGTTAGCACAACAGAAATGTACTTAAACAAATAAAATCACTGAAAACATTTCTCATAGTCCATGTAAAGTCCATCAACAACATTATACACAATATAAACAAATTAAAGACAGTACCGTGTGCGCCTCTTGGACCACATGTAGAATAGTATTATTTTGGGGCTGTGTGTCTTTCCTCTGCATCCATGTGGGTTATAACCTATAATGCTACAGTCAGTCAGCTTTTTAATGAACTCTGGTCATGTGACTTGGTTACACTTTTTACCAAAATAAAATCCCATACAATGACCACAAAACTTTAACCAAACAGAATTTTAAGGTTATGCCTTTTTAGACAAATTTTATATCAGTATTACCCTTTTAAACCTCTTATTTATTACATTTTTAATCACCTTTTTAAAGCTGCATGAACTCAAATATTCATGAACTTATGACATTAAATTATGAACAAACAACCCCTTGAAACTATCTGAGAGACAGTTACAGTTGTACTAAACGTGATATGGCACTTGCTTGTCTGTAAGTTGCTTAGGAAACACGTTCCCTCGCTCCCGTGCTGTACACGCGTTAAGGAAGCCAAAAAACTTAATGTGAGAGAAGGAACACATTTTCAAAGTCAGTACACGAGAACTACTGCAATTGTCAATACGGATGCAAGGTTTGAGTTTCCAAGCTTGTTAGGTCTCAGGAAACTTAGTTTGGTGTTTTGCTGTCTAACATTGTCATGTATTGATGATTTTTCACTCTGGGACTTGCAACACTTCACGTCTCGGTTTATGCGGGTGGAAGTGTAAGGTGCGCCTCTATTTTCATTCTCACAGCAGTTCAGCTCTCGGCAATGAAAAGAACTCTCACAGTGACTGAATCTTCACTCTAACAGTGTATGCTGCATTGTACCTTGCAAAGATCAAAGAAAGTACATGCGTGTGTTAAGCACTCAACAAAAGTGAACATTTTCGCTTTCTGCTTCTTCATACAACTTCCCAGCCTGTATGATTGTAAACTTCATACGGATGAAAGCAAATGTTGTTCTAAATGCGATATGGCACTTGCGTGTCTGTAAGTTGCTTAGGAAACACGTTCCCTCGCTCCCGTGCTGTACACGCGTTAAGGAAGCCAGAAAACTTAATGTGAGAGAAGGAACACATTTTCAAAGTCAGAACACGACAACTATTGCAATTGTCAATACGGATGCAAGGTTTGAGTTTCCCAGCTTGTTGGGTCTCAAGAAACTTAGTTTGGTGTTTTGCTGTCTAACATTGTCATGTATTGATGATTTTTCACTCTGGGACTTGCAACACTTCACATCTCGGTGTCGGCTGGTGGAAGTGTAAGGTGCGCCTCTATGTTCATTCTCACAGCAGTTCAGCTCTCTGCAATGAAAAGAACTTTCACAGTGACTGAATCTTCACTCTGAAAGTGTATGCTGCATCGTATCATACAAAGATCAAAGAAAGTACATGTGTGTTTTAAGCTCTCAACAAAAGTGAGAACATTTTAACTTTCTGCTTCTTCATTCACCTCCCAGCCTGTATGATTGTGAACATTACACCAACGACAGCAAATGGTCTTCTAAACGCGATATGGCACTTGCATGTTTGTAAGTTGCTTAGGAAACACGTTCCCTCGCTCCCATGCAATACACGCGTTAAGGAAGACAAATAACTTAATGTGAGAGGAGGAACACATTTTCAAAGTCAGTACACGACAACTACTGCAATTGTCAATACGGATGCAAGGTTTGAGTTTCCAAGCTTGTTGGGTCTCAAGAAACTTAGTTTTGTGTTTTGCTGTCTAACATTGTCATGTATTGATGATTTTTCACTCTGGGACTTGCAACTCTTCAGGTCTTGGTTTATGCGGGTAGAAGTTCATGGTGCGCGTGTATGTTCATTCTGACAGCAGTTCAGGTCTCTGCAATGAAAAGAACTCGCACTGTGTCTTTACCTTCACTCTAACAGTGCATGCTGCATTGTACCTTGCAAAGACCAAAGAAAGTACATGTGTGTGTTAAGCACTCAACAAAAGTGAACATTTTCACTTTCATTCACTGCCCAGCCTGCATTATTGTAAACATTACACCGATGAAAGCTAATGTTGTTCCAAACGCGATATGGCACTTGTGTGTCTGTACGTTGCTTAGGAAACACGTTCCCTTGCTCCTGTGCTGTACACGCGTTAAGGAAGCCAAAAAACTTAACGTGAGAGATAGGAAGACATTTTCAAAGTCAGTACACGACAACTACTGCAATTGTCAATACGGATGCAAGGTTTGAGTTTCCAAGCTTGTTAGGTCTCAGGAAACTTAGTTTGGTGTTTTGCTCTCTAACATTGTCATGTATTGATGATTTTTCACTCTGGGACTTGCAACACTTCACGTCTCGGTTTATGCCGGTGGAAGTGTAAGGTGCGCTTGCATGTTCATTCTGACAGCAGTTTAGCTCTCTGCAATGAAAAGAACTCTCACAGTGACTGAATCTTCACTCTCACAGTGTTTGCTGCATTGTACCTTGCAAAGTCCAAAGTACATTCGTGTGTTAAGCACTCAACAAAAGTGAGAACATTTTCACTTTCTGCTTCTTCATAAACTTCCCAGCCTGTATCACTGTAAACATTATACCGATTAAAGCAAATGTTGTTCTAAACGCAATATGGCACTTGCGTGTCTGTAAGTTGCTTAGGAAACACGTTCCCTCGCTCTTGAGCTGTACACGCGTTAAGGAAGCCAAAATACTTAACGTGAGAGATAGGAACACATTTTCAAAGTCAGTACACGACAACAACCGCAATTGTCAATACGGATGCAAAGTTTGAGTTTCCAAGCTTGTTGGGTCTCAAGAAACTTAGTTTTGTGTTTTGCTCTCTAACATCGTCATGTATTGATGATTTTTCACTCTGGGACTTGCAACACTTCACGTCTCGGTTTGTGCTGGTGGAAGTGTAAGGTGGGCGTGTATGTTCATTGTTACAGCAGTTCAGCTGTGTGCAATGAGGTTCAGCAGGGCATGTGGCCACTGACTCTGGACAGTGGTTGCTGGAGGGTAGTTTTAGCATGGTCCGATGTACTTGTCGGATCAGGCTCAGGTCCCGTAGCGGCGCTACAGAGTACACCACACCATCTGGGGGTGGGGCCCTCAGCACTTGATGCACTGCTGGGTTCCATACATCCTGGATCTTGTTACGCCCTCTTACAGAGTGGTCTTGGAGGTAGACCAACTGTCCCACCTCTAAAGGCGCATCCTTCACCTTCTGGTCATGCCTCTCCTTCCTCCGTAGGGCAGCTGCCTGCATCCGCTCCCTAGCACCAAGGAAGGCCACCTCCAGATGTCGCTGGTGTTCTTGAATCCACTCATGTGTGCAACCCAGACATTGAGCTGTTGGCGGAAGGCCTCAGTCCATATTACATGCCTAGAGAGTCTTCCCATTATATAGACATTGTTGTTTACCTTCCTCCTTCAGCTAACGTGTTGTATATTTTTGTGACGTGTTACACATGAAATGTGTGAGATTACAAACACTATACTTGGTCGCACCCTTGTAGCTCATCCAGTAGAGCACATGTCACATCAGGCCAAGGCCTTATCGCAGTGGCCCAGGCTCATATCCAGCCTGGGCCACTTGCTGCACATCCTCCCCTCTCTCTACTGCATTTCCTGACTGCCTCCCTACTATAACTATCAAATAAAGTGGAAACATCCCAAAAAATAATCAAAAAAAAATTACACTACACCTGAATGTTTGTAATCTCAGGAGATTTTAATCACATAACTATGACTTCAATATTAAATAATTTTTTCTAGCTGCCAAACCAGGGATAATTAAAACACTAGACCAGGGGTCACCAACCTTTCTGAGACTGAGAGCTACTTCAAGGACACTGAGTAATACGAAGTGCTACTTCTTTGATACAAACTTACTGAATAACAAAGTTGCACAGATCACCTTTAACAATAATGTTATTATCGATAATAATAATAAATATAAATAATAAATGTCAAGAGACTGTCTGATCACATGTTTGTATTAAGGATTCCTCACAATAATTTTATACAATAATTTCACAATACTTTTTTGTTCTTTATCAAAAAATTTGCAGCTCTAAATGAAGATTCAGTTGCTTTTTGTGACTTTTTCACTGGCCTCGTGAAAAAAGACTGCTATTTGCCCAAAGCTGCCTTTAACTCATGGGCTTTTTCAGCCCGTAGTGCGCTGCCAGGTCGGTAGTTAGCATGGAAGCTTTTGTGACACGTATTGAAGTGTCTCTCCACGTTGTGCCGCTTTGCCGTTGCCCCGCTAATGAGACATACACACTTTTCTTTCACTGTTGTAAAAAATAACTCTTTCCCCCAATCACTGTAAAAATGGTACGTTTTCTTTCGCTTTTCTGCAATTTTTTTCTTTATTTTTGGGGGGTAAAAACCGCATCTAGCTCCCCATCGTGGCTGCGCCCGCTAGCTGGTCTCAGCAAATAGTGAGACGAAGGTGTGTCTTGTGCGCGATATTGAACTATGACTGTGAGTTCATATATGCATAAAACATTTTTGTTTTTTTAAATTTTAAATTCAGTATTCTCATTTTCACATCTACATCAATGCAAGTGTTATTGTATCAAAAAGAACAGCAACACAATTAAATACAATTTTTAGATGGAGCTCCATGGTGACCAGTGCTATTTTTAGAACATGCCCAGTGGGCGACTCGTGATCCCTGCGGGCGACCAGGTGCCCGCGGGCAACGTGTTGGCTACCCCTGCACTAGACCTTTTGTATGTAAATGTAAAAGATGCATACAGTCGGCCCGCCTTATCCATGGGTATTTGGTTCCAGGACCCCGCGGATGTGCAAAAACCACGGATGCTCAGGACATATATAAAATGATGTGATTTTACCCTATATGTGTTCATAACTTGAAACCCCACTAATATGTACAACAAAGAACTGCTTAAACACACTTTAATCATAATCTAGCATACAATACATGTAGGAATTTCACGTTTTTCAACAATATTCTGGATTTTTTATTATATTTTCGAATCGTTGTTGCTAAAAACTGCGGATGCAAAACCTGTGGATAAGGTGGGCCGACTGTATAGCTCAATAGTAGTGATGAGCAGTTCGCGAATGAACAAATATTTTCAAACAAATCTTTTAAAACAAATATTTTTGAATGAATCTTTCAAATGAACAAACTGACCCAAGTCTTCTCCGTCCACAGATTCATTCATTTGGCTCTCGCCCCAAGCCCTGAGACTTCCATCTCCAACACCTTCTCCACCTTTGTCTTTCTCCAAACAAATACATTCATTTAAGTGACTTACACAGTGGCCAATAGCTATTTATTAAATTCAATTCAATTCAATTTCAGTCCAGTTCTTGGCACAGGGAGGGCGGGACAGGCAGGACAGGAAGAAAGCTGAGCCAGGGCTGGGCTGTGGAGTCTGGGAGCAGGGAGAAAAAAACTGAGTAAACCGTTGATTAGTGGATGGTAAAATTCATGGAAGGAAAATCAGAGGAACAGGAAAAGGAGCGGAGGGGGAAAGACTAACACTGTGGCAGCATACCAAAAAGATGTAGGGCATGGGGGTCAGCATAGTCATGAGGGTGATCTTAAGGCAGTCAACACCAAGACCATGACAGAGCAGCTTAACAAAGAGTTCCTATTCCATGATGTAGTGATGGAAATGACCCCTCAGTTCCACCTGACACTGTATAATCCATGTTAACACCAGGCCATGTCCCTCAACTAAAGGAATTATTGTATAGGTATGTTTTGAGCTTAGTCTTAAAGGAAGAGAGAGAGTCTGCTCCCCAAAGTTCAGTGGATAAGTTGTTCCATAGGAGAGGGGCTCAATATGAAAAGGTTCTGCTGCCTGTGGTGCTTTTACCCACTTTTGGAACAACGAGAAATTCTGCATTTTGGGAGAAAAGTGATCGCTGGGGAATATGAGGGTGAAGAGGATCCTTAAGGTAGGGAGGGCTGAGCCCATTCAGAGCCTTCAATGTGAGGAGTACTATTTTGAAGTCAATGCAAAATTTGATGGGTAGCCAATGAAGTGAATTCTAGAGCTGGGGTGATGTGCTGAAAGCGTTTTATTTTGTTAGGAATTGGGCAGCTGCATTTTGAACCAGCGGGAATGGCTTTAGGGAGGCATTTGCACAACCTGACAAGAGGGCACTGCAAATAGTCCAGTCTAGATGTCACAAAGTATGGACTAACTTTTCTGCATCCTGAGCTGACAGAATTGACCTGGTTTTGGCTATGTTCCTCAGATGAAAGTAAGCAATTTTAGAGGTGTTTTTTGTATGTGATTCAAGGGATCACTCAGGATCAATAATGATGCCAAGGTCCCTGGTGACTGCAGTGAAGCCACAGAGACACCATCAAGGTGCAGAGTGATGTTGGAGAGCCTGCTCCTGATGGACTTTGGACCAATAACCAACAGTTCAGTTTCTGAGTTTAGGAGGAGAACATTTTTGGTCATACATTCCTTAATATCTTTGAGCCAGATTTCCATGTTTGATTAGCACAGCTGAGTGTCATCTGCATAACAGTGGAAATTAATGCCATGTTTACAGATAATATTAGCAAGAGAAAACAACAGTGGTCCAAGCACAGATCCTTGTGGTATTCTGTAGTTTGATCTGAAGACTCATTGTTAATATATAAAAATTGGTGATGTTGTGAGAGGTAAGATCTGAACCAAGGGTGGGCATGTCCAAATTAATGAACAGAGTCCTCTCCATCACAGATTCCTTCCTTTGGCTCTCCCCAAGTCGACTTCCATCTGTGACGCCTGCTCCTCTCTCGTATTATTGCTCTTATTGCAAGATTTTAGTGACTTACACAGCAGCAAATAACTATTTATGACGCCAGTATGTGTAATGGTCAATTAGCTTACTGAAAAGCCAATCAAACTGCTGTGAATGAAGGTACACACGTCAGCAAGGCTGGCGAGCGATTGAGCCAGTGAACGAGGTGAACGTGAATGAACAAAAGGAACCAGTGAACGAAAAGAACCAGAGAGCCAGCGAACCAGTAAGCCAGAAGGGCCAGTGAACGAAAGGAGCGAGTGAACAAAAAGAGCCAAAAAGCCAGCGAATGAGAGAACCAGCAGCCAGCGAATGAGAGAGCGAGTGAACAAAAGTTCAGTGCAATAGAGCCTGAATGTAATCGCGTTAGTAAGCAGCGCAGCGCACATCCTTTGGAGGTGAGGAATTCACGAATAATATCACAAATAATATTTAGCTAATTTATATTTATCACAATAATTTTCTGTAGCCCAATACTGGAGCCAGTTATGTAATGAAAGCAATTAAAATAATTTCAAAAAGTGAAATTATGTGTATGTATTAATGCTTTATTTCCTCATTCACTAAGTGTTTTCAAAGCTTTAGTAAGACAATTTAACATTACATGTTATGCAATTTTGGTACATTTACGTTGCATACAACTTAAGCAACAGCATACAATTTCTTATGAGACCAGAAATTATGCAATTGACTACAAAACTATATATATACAGTATATATATATATATATATATATATATATATAGAGAGAGAGAGAGAGAGAGAGAGCGAGAGAGAACGCTGTCAACGTTAACGCGGTAATGCTTACGATTAATCTGGAAACTTTAACGCGTTAATTTTTTTTAGGCAAATTAATCATGTTACAAGTCTGTTACCCACTTCCTCCAGTAATTCGAGAGCGAATGTTTACCAGGCTGAATTACTGAAAGGCATGAGAGGAAGTTTAGATAAAACCAAAGTTGTGTGCAAATACTGCATTGATGAAATGTCTTTCCACCGTAGCACAACAAGTCTGAAGCATCTTCTTTGGGCAAAGCACATGTTGCTGATGTTAGCAAAGATGCTAGCACTAAGACAGGATCCATCCCTGTTCATCAAGCTACAGCCAGGGCACGTCTGTGCACAAAGCGACAGCAACTAAGCTAACCAATGCAATCGCTAAACAATTTACAGACAAGCTGTTTACATTCACTTTGTAGCAGACATTACTTTGTAACTGTTCTTTCTGTGGTTGTCTGCTAATTAAATATGCAATTCATTATGGATGTTGTGGGCAATGCAAAACACTCCCTGAGTGTTTCTTCCTCAGCAAATTAAGAGATTCTAATTCAGAAATCATCAAAATTAAGATGAGGTGTTATAATAATAATAATAATAATAATAATAATAAAACAACAACAAAAAACGGATTCCTCTGTTAAGTTTGCCATTCATTTCTTTATTCCAACACCACCGATGTATTTGGTTTATCTCCCCCAAAACATACAAGTAAATACTAGCATTTTAAGCTTGTGATTAATCATGATTAATCACATTTTATTTGAGAAACTGAAGCAACATTGTAAAATCCAAAAATTATTACATTGACATTTGTTTCCTGTTTCAAGGTAATATGATACATGGGAATGTATCTGCTATTTGCCATATGTTTTATGAATAGCCTAGGCTACATGACAGTTTAATTTTAAATTGTATTACAATGTATTTCAAAACGTCCATATTGTTAAGCACATGTTTCTGAGCAACTGTAACTAACATGGAAAATTTTAAGTATTCCAATATGTTATAGGTATTAAAGTACTTTTGTTATGTTGGTTACATTTGCCCAGAGCGTCCATGATCTTATGTCACGATCACTTGTATGTTTGTGAAACGTTATCTTATACCACTGGTACTGTTCATGCAGTGATATCATCGTGTCTAAACTCTGTGATGAGCGATGTTAAGGAGTACTCCTGCCCCCAGAAGACAGTCAAGTCACAAGGTAATGTAAGACTTTTTTTAGTTTTTATTGTCCGTGTTCGCTCTTGTATTGCGTCATTTCCCGTAAGCTGCCGGGAAGCTTTGAGCAAATATGGCGACTACACATCTAACGGATCAAGAGCTTGTCTCGGAGTTAAAGCATCTCGGTCTTACCACAGGCCCAGTAACCGAAAATACACGACCCGTTTACTTGAAAAAAGTTAAAAAACTACGGGAGGACCACCAGCGAGGTACATGGTCCGGAGAAATTTACAATAGCGGAATCATTAACGCCAACAGTAGTAGCACAGCTGCGGGAGGTGCAGGATTTGCAGCTTGGGCTGCCAGCAATGACGTCAGATATCTGACAATAGGCCTAAGCCCCAGCTCGCTGCGCAAAAAGCGTACGAACGGAGGAAGCAAGTTCGTCCTGGGGTTCAGTTCTGATGAGTCCGACGCCGAAGTTACCCAAAGTCTTCACCACAGCGATAGAAGAGAACGAGGTTCTGGACGTTTGTATCAGCAAGTACACCACCCGCAAGAGCTTACAGCAACATCCATAGCTAATACCAGGAGTCACAGTGCGAGTACCAATATTAGCAGTCAAAGCTTTGAGGTTTTGGTTAGGCGGAGACTTGTCTCTGGATCACCTTCGCGGAGTAACCAGGGGATACCGAGCATTGGTAGCTCACAGACGGATGGAATGGGGTCGGGGAACTCGGACGATGAAGATTATGGGCAGCGTCAGATAGTGACGGACGTTCATGCTGTGAACGGTAGCCGAAGTTCCTACCCTTCAGCCAGCAGCAAGTTGCGAGGGCATTACTCGGATTCCGAGGAGGAGGAGATCATTTCGACGAAGCAGCGCGATCGCCGACTAAGTTCCAGACGGAGACATCCTAAATCGCCACTGTCTCCCCACAGAAGCCCTACTGAGGTGGAGAGCAGCCAGGAAAATGCTCGATGCGGCGTAATTAAAATAAATGACAAGGATAGCGCAAGGATTCTAGACTTATGTTATGGTCGGGGCGAGGAAGAATGCGCAAGGAATACTGATCAAGAGGAATCCACGTTGACTGATGGCTTGCGGAACAGTGGTTACACCAGAAAACTCGGATCCGTCTCTGCCACATTGGAGGAAAGCATCAGGGATGGCAGAAACTGCAGACCCCCGGCTTGCACCAACCACGTCAATCTCCTGGGCGGTGGCAGCGATACGGGTAATAGGTTAAGTGCCAGGGTAAACCCGCATTTCTACTCCTACAGCAACCTCTCTGCTACTTACTGTTTAAATCACTTGAATAACACGGCTGCAAACAACCACCATACCCACATCCCAGCGAGGCAGTCGGGGAAACTGGCGGTCACGGAGGAGGAACTGCTCCAGCAGTTTAAAAGAGACGAATTTTCGGCTACAGGGGGATTCAGCGCACATTACATGTCCATGTTACTCCTGGTTGCCGCCTGTCTGTTCTTCGTGCTGCTGGGTCTCATGTACTTGCGGATGCGAGGTTCCGGTTCCTTGGTGACAGTTGTCAGTAAATATTTGGACAACACAAAACCAGACTTGTGTTGTAACAAACAGAAATTTCAGATGATGTAAGATTTTGAAAATAAGAGATGACTTTTGAATTCCCTTTTGGATGTTAGGTGTATGTCGTTCAGTTCGCTTTGTATCAAGTTCTATGTTTCTGCGTGTGCTTTAGCTCCCGTCGTTCGGGTGACATCGACGATGCCGTAAGATGTTACCCAGTGTTACCCAAAATAGCAGCTTGTTATTTTGCCTTCGCAGAAAGTTTTGTACTTTGTTGTATGATGTATGTAAAAAGTAATGTCTTATTTGCCTTGTCTTATGCGCAAGGAATACTGATCAAGAGGAGCCTGAGGTGGGGTGTCTGTTAGAGCCCTAGTAGGATCACCAGGATAGAGTCAGCAGGTGTACACTGTGTAGTTTCAAAATTTCCTTGGCCCACTATGTAATTTTTACTGTTTTAATGTCAAAATGGGTATGATAACCTAAATCCCAAAAGTGAAATAACCATATTAATGTCATGGCACTGACTTTTTTGAAGGACAGATTGTCATATTTACATAATTTGTTTATAATCACCTTGGCAGCCCAGGCTGTAGCCTACTGGTCAGCTTGGGTGAGGTGGAACATGGGCTCTTCACAGTAGTATTCACCTTGTGTCAAAATCCAAAGCAATGTAGTTGTCTCATTTACAAAATAAGTAACATCCATGAGTGTTCCTGAAGGCTAATGCTCTCTATTTCTGGCATGTTGAAAAGTCTCAGCACTTCTGAATGTCTTTAGTCTCCTTTGCATAGTATCTTCATAGCTGGCTGGTGAAATGCGTAAGGAGTTGGTGGGTAGTAGTTCAGCAGTCCAGTTAGACTATAAAATTTGAAATTTAGGAAAAATGCATGATGTGACATATCTGTGACCTGCAGGCATGCAGAAGTGACTGTGAATGACACCAGTCACTCGAGCACATTAGTGCAGTAAACCTGATGCAATGGACTGTTTTTCAGTGGCCGTTTATCTCAGCCTGACCACACATGAATATAAACTGTCCCAGAGAGTAGCTGCAAGAGGCTTGCTGCTGGCAGTCATCCCTTGGCATCAGTTTGAATGTGTGTTGTGTTAGTATCGAGTCTATACCAATGACACATTTCCATTTGAACTTGGACAGCGAAGTCCCAGCACTGCTATTCCCTGCTACAGCCAGACACAGCTGACTTTTTCTCCAGCACAGTATGTAATTGGTGGTGCTTCTGTTGCATGGAATAAAGCAAGGGCTTGTCGACACGTGTCCTGGTCACCTTCTACCGAGTCATCGGGAGACAGATGCTCAGTGAGTCCATACAGTTCAGCTGATAAAATAAAGAACAAAAGTATATCAAGTATTCTGTGACATGCTCTTGTCAGGCATCTTTAGGAGTCTTGGCTGTCATGCATTCCACTTTGTTTTTCAGTATGTAGCCCCACATAGAGGGTGACCTGTGAACGGCATATCATTAAAAAAAATAAAAAAAAAAAGGCATAAATACCATATGACCCAACATGCTACTCAAGATCTCACTCCATCTCCATTCCTTGTTCTCTCCTGAAACCCTTGTTTTCCATTTTGGAGTTAGTGGTTTGTATACACATATTTGAAATCCATTTTAGTATGGCAAGGGGTGCCAAGCTCCGTGTCAAGTTCCTTCATGGTTTAGAGTTGCCTTTCAGTTGAAGGGTCCCAGTTGAACCTTTGGTGTTAATTTGGAATAGTTTAGGTTTTATTGTATAAAATGGGGCGGAGTGATACAGACATATAAATTATTTTGAATATTTTAGCCCATTAGCAACCATCTCTTGCCCATGGCATTGGGTTTCCTTCCCTTTCTTTTTTCTTTAATCATACTTGTGGTAGCTGTTGCTCTGAAAATATTGTATCACTGAAATGGCTATATTGCAAGACCTCGGATTAAATCGATTAAAACAGAAAAGTTCAACATTTAGAGGTAACTGAGGTAAAAGTATATCATTGAATTTGTCATCATAATTTATTTTTATTAATTATCAAATGTAATGTATCATCAAAAGTATAAACATACTAAAAGAGTAAAGGCATGAGATGAAATTAAGTACATCACACACCTCCCCAGGATTTCCAGCAGGGTGTAACCTGGGATGGGATCAGTATACTCATTGTATGTAACAGGAGACAATGTTAATTGTGTACTATCCCTAATTGTGCCACCTCTCCTTGTCTATCAGTGACGAACCATCCATTTGGCATTGAGTTTGACAACACTCATGTGAGTACCCATCTGTTTGTAATTTAGGGGAATAGGCTTTGCTGTATGACAGAAATTATAATGTCTTTCTGCAGTTTGTAGTTTGTTTTAACAGCTAGCATTAATGCAAATCTGATACCTTGCCAGATTATTGCTTTGTGTTACCTAATAATAGTGATTTACATAATTTCTGTCTGCAGTCTGAGTGTTTGGTCTACTCTAGAAGGCACCTGTCTTCTGTCGCAGCTATGTACAGGCACAGCACATGGAACTAAACTCACTGATGTCATTATTTTAGGTTGGTGAAGAAAAAGACCTCATTCTCAATGTCCTGCTTCATCTACATGACCACCTGGCTAATATTGCTGGTAATTTTCATTCATTTTTTCAGGTGTAGTTTCTTATGAGTGTAAAGGTTGAGATTTTAGTCCCGGTTTAATGGGGTCTTCTGACAGCATGACCTACGGGACTTTTGTTAGTAACCCTAGTCAGTGTGTGTGTGAGAGACATAGTATAACAAAGACTTGTTGGATTTTTGCGCTATACTGATACAAAGGTACTTAACATCAGTGTTTGATTTTTGTAGGTAAACATGACTGTGGTGATCATGGCCATTATCCAAGCAGAAGTCTTTCTCTTGCCGAAGCAACTGATTATTTAATGGTATTGTTTCACAGCATATAGACACATTTACACTTGGATACAGACATGAGGACATTTGTGTATTTACAAAAGGGCAGAGCCTTTACTCCTTTGTTTTAAATGTATATTACTTACACAATTATAGGAGAAGTTATCCACATTTAATTTTAAAATCTTTCATTTGTCTTTGATTTTGAGTAGAGGGATGAAGAGGGTGCATCTCTTAACTTTCATTGCAAAGTGTAACCACAATGGATGAGTTTACTTTTTTTTTTTTTTTTTTTTACATTTTTGAACAAAAGTAAATCTGTCTTTGCACATATAGACAGCGCTTAAATTCCTTCCGCATCATATGTTTCTGCCCTGTTTGGTTTCAGCTTCACAGCACAGATTATAAGCATTGTGTACTTCCTGCCTTGGAGTGGATAATCAGGACTGGAGAGGATGTTGGAATATGGTAACCTAACAATTTCTAGATTAGTTTTAATATTCCTTATAGATTATGTACTTTTGCTTTCTCTGAAAAATGTGTTCAGTCAGAAGCATTACTCTCGTGCTGCATGTTTATGGTATTACAGGTTGATCGGCAGCAACTCGGAGGAGCCAGTTACGGAAGTTTCAGAGGTTAAGTGCCTGGAGTCCACTCACCCAAAAATGTCCTTCATCTGCCGCTTCCAGCGAGCCTTCCTCACAGTTATTTACAGAGTCCTCCTCTTCCTCACAGGTGAGTGGATGACCAGAACAACCACATCCAGTGTAATATGTCCAAACACTCTGAAACACACCTTTGAAATTAGTCAAAAAAAGTCTTTGTGTGAAATCATTTTCCAGGTATTGGAATAGTGTGGCCTGTTGTATACTATATGAAGTCCTGCTGGAGAAAAGAAGAAGAGACCAGGCAGATGTATGACATGGTGGAGAGAATCATAGGTATAACCATCTCTGTCTTTTCATTGGGTAGAAAATGATGAAGGTGGGACTGTGTGAGTTCATGCTCGTTGAGGCACCCTGTTTGTCCATGTAGATGTTTTGAGGAGTCATAGCATGGCCTGCCTGGAGAATAAAGACCTGCAGCCATACCTGCCCATTCCTCATGTGCAGGACTCACTGGTCCAGCCTCAGGACAGGTGAGCTTTCCTACGCAAACATAAGGGCATCTCCAGGTGTGTATTACCGCACTCCAAGGCACCATGGACTATTCCCTTACCAATTATATGTTAGGTAGGGTTTGCGCTGGCTCTTTAAATCCTTGAAAGTGTTGTATTTTCAGTGTGAGTCAGCACAGAATTCTTTAAGGTGCTTGATTCCCTATTGGTTCATACATTTGACATGTCCCTGCTTTTTGCCTCGGTATGCAACCATATTCAATTCAGCAACATCAATATCCTGTTTTCCAATCAGTTTATCTGGTTTAACTGTGTTTAACTGGTTATAGCTCGGGGGAATGATCAATGAAACAAGGGGTCTTCATTGTGGACATTGTGGTAGGACAGCCTCTCCTGGGAAGATTCACTGCAATCCACACTTTTTCTGTTTGGACAATATGGCTCGGACTGTGGCATACTTAGGCCTCAGAGCCTTCAGATCACTTTGCCATCTTTTCCAGACTGACTTGCTACAGCAGCTTCTGGAGGTGTTTCACTGAGCCTCAACTCAACTAAGTAGTAATTATTTTGGACTGGCCCAAAACAGGCCTGATTGTCATACCAAAGTAAACACACACAAACCTGACCATAATTATCCCAATGAAGGAAAATCAAATTAAAACTGAAAAATGATCATTTTTAAAAAGTGTTAATTTGACACCAACAGTGGTGGAAAGTTATTTGAAGTTATGTGACTTTATATGACTACATTTTTGTGTCTTTGATCACTTTCAAGTCAACTTTATAAATTCTTAAATACATTTGCTGTATAATTGTTAATATACAGTAATTAATTTTTTGTCCTTTCACACATTCAATATATCTTTACTCCCAGTGGAGTAGAACAGGTGTGGGTTTACAGTGTGCTCATCTGGTCCTGCAGGAAGAAAATGAAAAAGGCTTGGGACAGGGCAGTGGCGTTCCTCTCGGTGAATGAGTCTCACGTTCAGACTGAGACCCAGAGGATCCAGGGCGAAGATTTCCTGGTGTGGAGGTGGATCCAGCCCTCGTCCTGCTGTGACAGCATATCTGCCGTCCCCTCCAAAGTGTGGCAGGGGAAAGGTAACCCACAGCTTGACTTGTCATCTTGCAATATTAACCCCTGTGCCCACTCCTCAATAGCTCATCTTGCAATATCAGCTAAGGCTGTGACTAACGATTATATTGTTAAACGAGTAATCTATCGATTAATTTGACGATTAATTGAGTAATCGGGGGGGGGAGACTTACAACAATATACTTAAATGAGGGATAAATAAATGATTAACAATTCATTTAATTACAGTGAAATTACCAACTAATAAGTTGAACCATTCACAAAAAATACTAATAAGTCTTTTATAAGAGATTTTAAAAAGTGTACTTGTACAAGTGTAATAATGTTGAATTTTACAGAATAATTTAATATTTATGCTTAAGCAGCCCAATGAGTCAGCACTGAAAAAAACATCTGTTTACACTGAGATGAGCTAGCAACCTCACTGCTAACAGCTAAAATAGTTCATAAAGACCCAGTTGAATTGAATGCATGTGTCGAACATCCAGTCTAAAAGATAGTCACCAGTGTAGGTACCATCGCATCACTGTTATATAACAAAGAAAATAAATGACTCCAGACGGCAGAGTTAAATTGTCAGGAGAGCGTGAGTGAAGACATTAAAATGATGGACCCTGTTCTCTGGAGAGTGAATGTGGACAGACAAAATACATGTGCATTAAATTCAACCGGCTCTTCTGCCAGCCTGTTTAATTCAACAGGTGACATGAATTTCGACGTGGCCGTACAACTAGCAAGTCCATTCTGTATTATTTCCTTTTTGTTTGCTGAAACTAATGGTTGACCGATATGGGTTTTTCAATGGCTGATGCCAATATTTAGAGAGCAGGGCGGCTGACTGCCGATATATAATGCCGATAGTTGTATCTGATAAAATACAGCAAATTAATAATAACAAATGAGACATGAAAGGTTTAATGATTCATTTAATATTAATAACTAATGAAATGAACCAAGAGAAATTGACATGAGCAACACTAAAATGTACACCTGAGATTACAATTATTGCACTTTACAATCTAATATACATGGTTAGTAACATGTTTTAGATTTAGAACTTTTATTAATTAATGAAATAGAAAAATACATTGGGATATGCTGTAGATTTCAGACCTTGTCTGGTATTTAAGGGAGAGCAGGGTACAGTATGTCAGAAGCAATGTCAGTCAAATGCATTATTCTATACATTAGTATATATATGTGTGTGTGTGTGTGTCTATATGCAGTGCTGTGAAAAAGTATTTGCCCCCTTACAGATTTCTTGTTTTTGCTTTTTTTTCTTAAATGTTTCAGACCCTCAAACAAATATTAATATTAGACAGACATAACCTGACTAAATACAAAATGCAGTTTTTAAATGATGATTTATGAAGGGAAAAAAGCTATCCAAACTAACCTGGCCCTATATGAAAAAGTAATTGCCCCCTAAACCTAATCATTGGTTGTGCCACCCTTGGCAGCAACAACTGCAATCAAGCGTTTATAACTGGCAATGAGTCTTTCACATCGCTGTGAAGTAATTGTGGCCCACTCTTCTCTGCAGAATTGTTTTAATTCAGCCACATTGGAGGGTTTTCAAGCATGAACGGCCCATTTAAGGTCATGCCACAGCATCTCAATTGGATTTAAGTCTGGACTTTGACTAGGCCACTCCAAAACCTTCATTTAGTTTTTTTTTTTTTTTAGCCATTCAGAGGTGGACTTGCTGGTGTGCTTCGGATCATTGTCCTGCTGCATAACCCAAGTGCACTTGAGCTTAAGGTCATGAACTGATGGCTGGATGTGCTCCTTCAGGATTTTCTGGTAGAGAGCAGAATTCATGGTTCCATCAATTACGGCAAGTTGTCCAGGTCCTGAAGCAGCAAAGCAGCCCCAGACCATCACACTACCACCACGTTTGACTGTTGGCATGATGTTCTTTTTCTGAAATATTGTGTTAGTTTTACGCCAGATGTAAAGGGACACACACCTTCCAAAAAGTTCCATTTTTGTCTTGTCAGTCCACAGAATATTTTTCCAAAAGTCTTGGGTATCATCAAGATGTTTTCTGGCAAATGTGAGATGGGCCTTTGTGTTCTTTTTGGTCAGCAGTGGTTCTTGCCTTGGAACTCTCCCATGGATGCCATTTTTGCCCAGTATCTTTCAATCATGACCACTGACCTTGTGCTTTAGATGTTGTTCTGGGTTCTTTTGTGACCCCCTGAGTCGTTGATGCACTCTTGTAGTAATTTTGATCGGCCGGCCACTCCTGGGAAGGTTCACCACTGTTCCATGTTTTCTCCATTTGTGGACAATGGCTCTCACTGTGGTTCGCTGGAGTCCCAAAGCCTCAGAAATGGCTTTGTAACTTTTTCCAGACTGATAGATGTCAATGGCTTTCTTTCTCATCTGTTCTTGAATTTCTATAGATTGGGGCATGATTTGTTGTTTTTTTGAGATCTTTTAGCCTACTTCATGTTGTCAGACAGGTTATACTTAAGTGATTTCTTGATTCTACAGGTCTGGCAGTAATCAGACCTAGGTGGGACTAGTGAAATTGAACTCAGCTTTCCACAAAATGTGGTTAATCACAGTTAGTTCATGATTTAACAATGGGGGGCTACTTTTTCACATAGGGCCAGGTTGGTTTGGATAGCTTTTTTCCCTTAATAAATGAAATCATCATTTAAAAACTGCATTTTGTATTTACTCAGGTTATTTTTGCAACCGACTGTAATGCTGGGTATCTTGTAACTATCAAACCAATTGCTAACAATTGCAAATTTTTGATTTGAGACGTGAGGATCAATCCTGTCTTCATCCTCTGCCTCAACTTACAGCAGGTGCTGCTGGTTTCGTCCACTTGAGAATAGTCCTACTAGATGGCTATCAATGTTACTCTACTGCTGGCAAACTTTGCACTGGCATTATCATGTGTATGAGCACCACTGATGAAGAAAATATGTTTATGTTATGTAATGTGCTTAACTGGGGATGCCCATACAATAGTTTTCGAGTCCTGTAAGCTAGTTTAGCTAGTTGAAGGCTCGCTACCGTTAAAATTCCCAACTAACGTTTTTTGCATTTTTTCACCAAAAGACCAAAATCTATCTAATTATACAGACAGTAAACATTGTATATGTTATCAAGTATGACCAATAAAATATACTGAGCATCGAAAGCTAAAAATTTAAGACTCACCGTTTTCTCTCAGGCAGCCTTTCAGCATTGACAAGTTTCCGACTCTTCCACAGCACCCACTGATGTCTGCCCGGTGAAATTGACACAAGGGGGAGCTCTAACACTGTTCCACTGCAGCCACACTGACGAGGCTGCCTCAGATGTGCCTGCAGGCATTTTTTGTATATCGGCCTCATGAGTGCAGGCATCGGCCTGTGCTGATTATTTCAAAATGCCGAAAGATCGGCCTGATTAATCGTCTGACCAATTAATTGGTCAACCACTAGCTGAAATACAGCTATCACTCTTTTCAGCATTCCCACTTGACCGGAGGAACTCGCCACCGAACAGTCTGACTCCTTGTCTGAAGATTCGTAACATGTTTGACCCTGTAATGTGAGTGTACTCCTGCTCTAATACTTAGTAAAGAAATTGGTGAGAGGTATTTATGCATGGATATGTTTTGCATTTGGATAGACATGCTGAATTTTATTTTTCATGGATTCAAAATAACAGCGTTGTTTAGATGTTCAGTGAGTTTTGGTAGGACATCTAGAGTTACAGCTAAGTGACTCAAAGATCCACTCCATTAACTCACCCCAACAGGGAAGTAGGGGAGGACTGGCATCTGGCCATCCATGAGGCCATTTTAGAGAAGTGCACTGATAATGATGGGATTGTCCACATCGCTGTCGACAAAAACTCCCGTGAGGTAGGTGACTTCACTGAAGCTTTTAGCCAGAACTGTGTCTGAGGTGTTTAAGTTTAGTTTATACTGTCTGCTTTATCACAACTGTTTCTGGGTCTGTTTTAAATATAGTAATGCTATCAATTGAAATACGTTACTCCTACAGAGTGATTTTATGCATTGCACAATTGCACATGTACTAAATTGCAGGTGACCACAGTGACTGGAGTTTAATTGGCAGACACTATGGCCCTCCAGGACACTCCTGATCTAAACTCTTCCTCCTGCTCTCCTACAGGGATGCGTGTATGTGAAATGTCTCTCTGCAGATCAGTCTGGGAAGGCCTTCAAGGCACTCCACGGTTCCTGGTTTGATGGTAAGAGTGAGGGTTTTCAGGCTAAACCAGCTGTTTGGGTGTGCTAGTGCTGGGGCTATCTAAGGTGAGCACACCCTTGCACTGTGGCAGAGAGAATGAGCCTCTGCATTTTACAGGGAAAACAAGACTGTCCAAGGCTCAGAGCAGAGAATTAGCTGTGCACAGGTAGCTCTTGATGCAGATGCATGCATGCTGATGACGTCATGCACAAGACGAGCAGGGAGCAGTGAATCCAGTGTTTAGTAAAGAACCTCTTAGCACGCTAGTTGGCTTTTCATGTCAATGAGTCGGCCTGAGGGTCAAGCACGTTGGTTGTGTGGCAGCATTTTTGTTTTACACGACGACCACACTCAGAAGTAACATGCAGTGAAGTGATGTTTCTTTACCCAGGAAGAACAGGAAATGTTATTGGAAATGTCATTATTTCAGGTTTTAATTATACTTTAAAATAAAGTTAAATACATTCATCTTTGGTGTGTCACATATCCCATATTGTGCAGCCCTAGTTTGTACCATACTATGCATGTGGTCATGTACAGTGCAATCCATAAGTATATGAGCAGTGACACAGTTTTGTTTTTTTGGCTCTGTACTCCAGCATATTGGATTTTTTTTTTTTTAATATGTTTTTATTGAGCATCAATAATACAGGGTATGTACATAGACATAGAACAGAGAAAAGGTCCTTGAAGCAATGCTCGTACATTTTTTTTTTTAACCCCATCATAATCTACAATGTGTACATATGGTTGACAACTCCTCCACCCACCCACCCCACCCATCTAGAAGATAAAGGACACTCACCCAAAAGAGCAAAAGGAACATACACATAAGTTTACAATTAGTGAAGCTATACATGATAAACTAAGGTTTACATGGATAAATATCATAAATGGAAAAGGACTGCTGAATGGTACTAAGTGGGCATAGTTTTGAGTCCACTTAAGTATGTCAACACTGGACCCCAGATGGAAAAAAATTTGTCCCTGAATCCCCTGATTGTGTATTTTATCTTTTCTAACTGTATTAATTGCATCATGTCTTTCAATCACAAAGACACTTTAGATGGATTTTTGGATTTCCAGTGTAGCAATATTCTTCTGCGTGCAATCAGCGTTGTAAAAGCAATGATGATTTTATATCTTTTCCTTATTGCAGAATAAGTTCTATCTGTGATACCAAAAATGGCCATTTCTGTTCTGGGTTGGAGGTCAATATTAAGTGCTTCTGATAGCATTTTAAAGATCACAGACCAATAGGTTGTCAGGGCTGGGCATGACCAAAACATATGAGTTAAATTGGCAGGAGTGTTTCGACACCTATCGCAGCTCGCATCTGTGTTTGGGTATATTTTAGCCAGTCTTGCTTTGGAATAGTGAATGCGATTTAAAACCTTAAATTGAATTATTCTAAGTGTTGCACAGGAAGTACTGTCATTCTCTCTTCGTAGAACGCTACTCCAAATGTCATCTTCCAAGTCCTCCCCCAGCTCATTCACCCAGTCTGCCCTGACCTTTGCAAGGGTTGTGTTTTTAAAAGAGGTTATACAGTCATTTATTCTTGAAATTATTCTTTTTGAGTTGAAGGGAATGCTTAACAGATCATCTAAACCAGAGACTGAAGACATGTATGGAAAGTTGGGGTTATGACACTGAAGAAAGTGGCGGACTTGGAAATACCGGAATAGGCTAGACCGAGGGAGGCCAAATTTATGTGATAAGTCATCAAAGCTTGCAAATATATTGTTTATGTACATATCTTTAAATTTATAAATGCCTTGTCTTTGCCAAAGAATAAATTCAAAGTCGAATCTAGCCGGGGGAAAAATGTGATTATTATATATAGGACTTATGTAGAGAAAATTATTAAACCCAAAGTTCCGTCTAAATTGGAACCATATCTTGAGGGTATTTATGACGATTGGGTTGTTAGTAAAATCTGAAATAGAGAGAGGAAGACTGGAAGTCACCAGGGCTTTGAGAGATGTTGAGATGCAAGATGCAGCTTCAAATTGGCACCAGTCTGTATCAGGGGTGTGAAGGCAATAAATGATTTTTTGAACATTTGTGGCCCAATAATAGTGACAGAGATTTGGAAGAGCTAAGCCACCTTGTAATTTAGGCCTCTGTAGCAGTTCTAACTGTGTTCTAGGTTTCTCATCGTCCCATATAAGTGAAGTGAAAGTTCTATCAATAGATTTGAAGAAAGATTTAGGAAGACAAAGTTGGATACATTGAAACAGATAAAGGAATTTAGGGAGCACATCCATTTTAATACAGTTCACTTTTCCTGCCAAGGACAAGTGAAGTGTTTTCCATTTCTTCAAATCTGATTCGACTTTCTCAAATAGTGGACAGAAGTTTTCCTGATAAAGCTTCTGCATGTCCCTTGTAATTTGAATGCCCAGATATTTAAAGCCATTTCTAGACATTTGGAACGGTAAGACATTGTCCTGTATTTGAAGAGCCAGGTCATTAACAGGGTAACATTCACTTTTACTAAAGTTCAGTTTGTACCCAGAAAAAGTGCCATATCTCCTCAAAGCGTGGATAATATGGGGTACACTTAAAACAGGGTCTGATACATACATTAATAAATCGTCTGCATATAGAGATATTCTGTGCTCTTCTACCCCTCTATGGATTCCACTTATTGATGGCAATGATTTGAGTGTAATGGATAAGGGCTTTATAGCCAAGGCAAATAGTAGTGGACTGATAGGACATCCTTGACAGGTCCCCCTTGACAGCTGGAAATATTGTGATTGCTTATCATTTGTAATTACAGAGGCTCTGGGTGAGGTATATAAGAGTTTAACCCATGAAATAAAATTAGGACCATACCCAAATTTCTTTAAACATGCAACTAAATATCCCCATTCAACCCTATCAAAAGCTTTCTCCGCGTCCAGCGCGATAACCACCTCGGGTACCACACTGGATGCAGGAGAGTGAATAATATTTTAAGAGTCTGCGGACATTTGTAAATAAATGACGCCCCAAAATAAAACCAGTCTGATCTACAGAGATCACATCATGCATTGTGGTTTCTAGGCGTAGGGCAAGAGCTTTGGCTAAGATCTTCACATCGCTGTTTAGGTGGGAGATGGGTCGATATGAACCGCATTCGGTGTTGATTTTACCTGGCTTAAGCAGGATAATTGATGCTTCAGTCAATGTACGTGGAAGTGACCCATGGGACAAAGAGTCATTAAACATATCAGGTAAAATTGTAGATAATTTATTAGAGAACTTTTTAAAGAACTCTATTGCGTACCCGTCAGGTCCAGGCGTCTTACCATTCTGCATTGCCATTATTGCTTTCACGGTTTCTATACGTTTTAATGGAAGTTCAGTCTCAGTCCTCTGTGTTGTATTTATAGAAGGAGCCCGGAGATTGCTAAAGAAATGTTCCATGTCGGTGCTGTCTGTTGTTGTTTCTGACGTATATAGATTTGAGTAAAACGAGGTAAACGTTTTGTTCATTTCTCCTGGGTCAATAGTTAATTCGCCATCATCTTTCCTTATTTGTGGGATTTGTTGAGAAATGAAGCGGCACTTCAGTTGGTGTGCTAAAAAACGGCCAGCTTTATCGCCATGTTCATAGACATACCCCGTGATTTTAACAAGAGTCGTTCCGTCCTTTCAGTTGATAACAAGTTATACTGTGTTTGAAGATCTAGCTTCCTTTTATAGAGTTCAGGGGAGGGGGAGATAGAGTACTGCACCATAGTTATTGATTTAATGAGCTCCTCTTGTTTAATTCTACACATCTTCTTTAACTTATCAGAATACGATATAGTCTCGCCCCTGATTACTGCTTTTAGTGTTTCCCAAAGAACGGAAGGGGAAATGTTATCATTTTTGTTGAATTCTATAAAGTCATCGATTTTTTGGGGTATGTATTCACAAAAGGCATTATCAGCCAGTAAATTTCTGTATAATTTCCAAGAGGGGCGTTCCAATTTGTAAAAGGAAATGCAAGGTCTAATAATACAGGGGCATGATCTGATTCAGTTATAGTTGAGTATTCAGCTTTTGTGACAAAGGGAAGAAGGGTCCTATCAATAAAAAAGTAATCTATTCTACTGTATGAATGATGTACAGGGGAAAAGAAGGAAAAGGATTTACTTTGTGGTAATAAAAAACGCCAAGGGTCAACACTTCGTATCTGGTCCATAAAAACTGACAGTACCTTGGCCATTTTTGAAAGGTTTGTGGATTTAGGATTGGAACGGTCCATTGTAGGATTAATTACACAGTTTAGATCTCCTCCAAAAATCAACTATTGTGAATTCAAATCTGGAATTAATGAGATAATTTTTCCCATAAATTTATCATCATCCCAATTTGGGGCATAGATATTAACCAAAACAACAGGTCTATTGTAGAGGAGCCCCGGAACTATTACAAATCGTCCTTGAGGATCTGAAATAAGTGAAATAAGAGTGGTTGCGCTGAACTGGATTTTTTTTTGTATCAATATGGCTGTTCCACATGTTCTGCAATTAAAATTGGAATGGAACATATGACCCACCCAACCTTTTTTAAGTCTGACTTGATCTTTAACCAATAGATGGCTTTCCTGGAGGAATGCAGTGTCGCATTTTAAGTACTTAAGATGATTAAATATTCTAGCTCTTTTTACAGGCCCATTTAAACCTTTTACATTCCAACTAATGAATCGTATAGCAGCAAGGAAAGAATTATTATTATTTTCCATGTTTAACTAGAATGCATCAAAATAATAATAGTAATAAAGTAGAGAAATAATTGTAACAAAGTGCACAGCTTCATTAACTTTCTCTCTGAAGATAACAAAAGAAAACACAGGTTGCAAAAACTTGGGGGTGTCCCTTCCCTTAACCCTACCCCGAATCCCAAACACAAACGAAACTAAAATTGCGCCTATACCTGTCCCTCTCTCTGAGGCAAGCTGCAGGCTAAACACTGTTTCCCAAAACTTCTGGTAATACAATCTCTTCATACTTCAGCTCAGGAAGGCTCCCAGTTATTTATGATATATAAAAACCTTTTAACACTTAGGATGAAGACAAACGTGTAACGGTTGAGTAATACAACATCTGTAAGACAAATGAGCAATACGGGAAATATTGAGGGAAAGAAAAAAAAACCCATATATATAATGGAAAACTTACACATACGTGCTTGCATACAACATAATATGAATTGGTCCGGCAATAACATCAGCGAATGTCCATATCTTGAGTCTGATGGCAGCTGATTGGCCTAATAAGCTCGAGGTGAACATACAGATCTTCAAGCTCAGGTAACTGGCCGTCCCCAGGCTGTACAGTCTACAGCAGGGGTCACCATCCTTTTTGAGACCGAGAGCTACTTCAAGGATACTGAGTAATACGAAGGGCTACTTCTTTGATACAAACTTACTGAATAACAAAGTTGCACGGATCACCTTTAATAATAATGTTATTATCAATAATAATAATAAATATAAATAATAAATGTCAAGAGACTGTCTGATCACATGTTTGTATTAAGGATTCCTCACAATAATTTTATACAATAATTTCACAATACTTTTTTGTTCTTTATCAAAAAATTTGCAGCTCTAAATGAAGATTCAGTTGCTTTTTGTGACTTTTTCACTGGCCTCGTGAAAAAAGACTGCTATTTGCCCAAAGCTGCCTTTAACTCATGGGCTTTTTCAGCCCGTAGTGCGCTGCCAGGTCGGTAGTTAGCATGGAAGCTTTTGTGACACGTATTGAAGTGTCTCTCCACGTTGTGCCGCTTTGCCGTCGCCCCGCTAATGAGACATACACACTTTTCTTTCACTGTTGTAAAAAATAACTCTTTCCCCCAATCACTGTAAAAATGGTACGTTTTCTTTCGCTTTTCTGCAATTTTTTTCTTTATTTTTGGGGGGTAAAACCCGCATCTAGCTCCCCATCGTGGCTGCGCCCGCTAGCTGGTCTCAGCAAATAGTGAGACGAAGGTGTGTCTTGTGCGCGATATTGAACTATGACTGTGAGTTCATATATGCATAAAACATTTTTGTTTTTTTAAATTTTAAATTCAGTATTCTCATTTTCACATCTACATCAATGCAAGTGTTATTGTATCAAAAAGAACAGCAACACAATTAAATACAATTTTTAGACGGAGCTCCATGGTGACCAGTGCTATTTTTAGAACATGCCCAGTGGGCGACTCATGTGATCCCTGTGGGCGACCAGGTGCCCGCGGGCCACGTGTTGGCGACCCCTGGTCTACAGCATAACGAACGTATTTCTATTCCTTACCGAACCTTTGGTCGAAAAACTTCTGAGGTTCGTCAAGTGAGTCGAAAAATTAAACACATTGTCTCCATATGTCACGCGCAGCCGGGCCGGATATAACATGTGAAACCTGGCGTTCTTCTGGTACAGGGCTTGTTTTACGCCATTAAACGCAGCCCTCTTTTCTGCGAGTGTCGTGCTGACATCCTGATAGACCCTTATAGTGGCACCTTGGTACTTAAGCTCGTGATTCCTGGCCCAGCGCAGCGCTGCTTCTTTCTGCTGGAGTCTGGAGAAACAAACCAGGAATGTACGGGGTGATCTTTTTTGACCGGAGCTAAAGGTCGGGGTCCGGTGGGCTCTCTCTAATTCAGGTGGAGCAGGAAACACACTGGGACCCATTACCTGCATCAATACCTCCAACATAAACTTGAGTGGGTCTTTACCATCCTCACTGCCCTCGGGAATATTTATTATACAGAGATTAGCTCTCCGTGATCGGTTCTCGAGGTCGTCAAGCCGGTCCAAAAGCGACTGCTTTTGGTTTTGGAGAGCTTTAATTGAGGACTTCACTGTCGTTAGCCGTTCAAAGTTATCACTGGCTACAGACTCCACGGAGGCAAGACGGCTCTGAAAAGAGTTTACTATTGTCTGTAGTGAGTCCAATGAGGCTTGTAGTGGTTTATTGGCTTTTTGGATCAGGAAAGAGACATCATCCCTGAGTGAGGTCCTCTGTTTCGCAAATTCCGCAGATAATTGATCCATAGTAATAACCGCGGTAGCGGCGTGTTCTTCGAGTGTTGTGGAAGTTTTCGCCATTGTCGGAGGGTTGCTAGCTGCAAAAGATGCTAGCTTCCCCGCAGCGCTCATAGCAGCACGTGTAGCCGGAGTTTGTATGTTGTTAGCAGTGTTAGTTTTCTTAGAATTACTCATTTTTCAAGGGGTAAACCTGACTAAATCAAACAATGAAGATTACGGCGAGTCTCCTAACAAAAGATTGGTAAAAACAAGAGAATAACAAAAAGTGAACTGGGAGACTTCTCGTGCGCGTCCTCTCACTACATTTTACAACCGGAAGTCCAGCTTATTGGATTTTGATATGTAACAATGACTGTGAAGTTTCATAGTCTGACTTTCAGTTTTAATTTGAGAGTGTTTATATCTATATTAAAATAGCTATGCAGGAAATGGAAGCCTTTTTTATATAATGGCCAAATTAAATAACTTAATTTGTTCTGTTACTTATGCAGCTGTGATTCGGGCACCAGCTATTTGACCACTTTCAAAATGTAACACACTGACACATCGCATACATTTGTAAAATTATCGTTTCTTAGGCTGGGATGGATATCCATATTTTGATTGGTCTTTGGGTTATTAACATTATTCCTACCCCAAGCTTATATTTAAGAATTGCCTAAGTATTAATGCCTGTAAGCTTTGTGGCACTGAAGTGCTATTGTAATATGTGGCACTCCCTCTGCAGGTAAGCTGGTGACAGTGAAGTACCTGCGACTGGACTGGTATCATCAGCGCTTCCCCCAGGCCTTGGGCTGCAGAACACCCCTCAAGCCCTCCAGCAAAGACATGAATACACTGGCACACTTGCGTCACCATGGCAATGCAGGAAATGCACAGGGCCCTTCCTGAGAACTCCACCCACTCCCCTGGTAGTGCACTGACAGTCACTTTCTGAACATAAGGCAGCTGAAGACTCTCTTAAATTGCCATTTTTGTACAACAGAACTGAAATGAACTTTAGGAACTCTTTATTTTGGAATGAGGGTTGGGGGGGTTGGGAGTGTGCAATGGAGCTTTGTATAAGAGAATATTGAGCTTTTAGATTAAATGAAAGAAATTCTTCCATTTCCATCATGATTTATAAAAGGATTTCTGAAAGAAAGGCATTTATTTGGTTACCTGGCCCAGACACCCAACTGTCCACTCGTGTATTCCGCCCAGTCACCATGCAGCTGCACATGGAGGTTAAAACTGTCCTCCTTTTAAGATTTTGGATTGAAAACTAAGATAGGGTTATTTATTTCTTACCAAGGTTGGGGGTGATATAATGCCTTTGAGTGGGTTTTGTAACACAGAGACTCAGTGACAGGGTGGTGTCAGTACATAACTGTTGTTGAGAGAAAGTCACCAAGCTCTCATTTACTCACATGCAAGTGATCAGTGCCCAGTGCAGAGATCAGAACATTGTGGATTTCTGAAACGCACAGGAGATAATGGAGTTAGCAGATTTATTTTTTTTTATATAGCTTTTTCTGCACACTTGATTGGCAGTGCAGACCTGGGGAAGACACCATGAGGAACAACACTGTGGATTTCCAGCCTGCTGTAGGATTGTGGGGATTTTATTAAATCCCTCTGACAGCTGTCTTCTGTCACTCTGTTTTTACTAGATCTGGATGTACTGTAATTTTATCAAAGATTGTACTGAATGTGACCCCACCCACCCTCTGTCCTTTATAGCTTTGAGCCAGTGAATATGAATGCTTGCATACCTTAGCAGGACATATTTTCAAAATGTTATCAAGGCAACGTTATATTCCATCTTGTATTTTGTCATAAAAAGTAGTCGGATGACCAATCTAGCTACAGTCTCTGTCAGTGAAGAGATGTTTGTCTTTAACCAGAGTAACCTACATCTGGGCATGTTTCATTTGCATTATTGTAGTAGGTTAGAGGTGACCATCTGCAAAGTGTTTACCTGAGACTGGATGTTAAGGGGATAGAGGGATTATTTTGAAAAATAAGCTAATTTTGTGCATTTCAATGTGAAATATTTTTGCATGGAGTTTAGTTTGTAACCTAATGATTGATAGCAATTTTGAGGATTTCAAGGTGGATTTTGTCTGTTGAATACATTTAATGTCACAGCAGAATCGTCTTGTTGCAGTGTTTTTTTTTTTTTTTTTGGTGCAGGATTTTTTTTTAAGCATGCAGTTGTACAAAGACTGCATTCTAAATGTCAGCGACCTGGTGCATTTCGCCACACACAGTAGCTGAACCAAGACTTAACTTTGAGCTTTCTGTATTGCTGAAACTGCATTGAAGAATGTATCAGAGTTTTAGAGTTGGAATGTTTTTATCTCTTCAGTCCTTTGCACAGAGCTGGTTTTAAAAATACATTTCAGAATGTTTCAGGAGTGTATTTTTATTTTGTATGTTTTGCTGCATTTTGTGTACATTGTGGAAATGTTTTTATTTTTGTACCTCACAGCTTTTTTTCTCAGTTTATTTTAATTATACAATGCCAAAGTGAATGTATACATTAATGTATGTAATTCATTAATTGAATTGTTACATATTATTAATCTTATTTTCATTTTCATATATATATACAGTTATGTGCAAAATAATAGCAGTCTAACATCACTAATGTGTTTAAGTGCTGATTTTGGCAGAAATGATGACAAAACATGGGAACAAATTCATAACTAGGTGTAGCAGAGTAATGGCCAACCAACAGACTTAACAGACATGACATGCATGCTGCTGATTGGGGGTAATTGACTCATTTAATGAAAGGGGTGTGTTCAAATTAATAGCGGTGTGGAGTTCAATTAGGGAGGTCATTCGGTTTGTGAAGAAATGGGTGTCAATTATGGCCCTTATTTAAGAAAGGAAGGCAGCAGATGTTGTACCTGCTGGTTTTAGCCCTTGCTCAATGAGTAATATGGGTCGTTCCAGACATTGTCCTGAAGGAGTAAGAACTTTGATCAAAAAATTGATTGGAGTGGGGAAGACATACAAGGAAGTGCAGGAAATAATTGGCTGCTCAGCTAAAATGATTTCAAATGCTTTAAAATGGAAAAGAAAACCCGAAACACGCGGTAGAAAAAGGAATACTACCATCCGCATAGATCATAGAATAACAAGAATGGCAAAGAAGCATCCAATGATCAGCTCTAGAGAGATCAAAGAAGATCTTCATTTACCTGTGAGTACTTCAACAATCAGAAGACACCTATGTGAAGCCAAACTATTTGCAAGAAACCCTCGTAAACTTCCACTGCTGAAAAAAAGACATGTATTGAAAAGGTTACAGTTTGCCAAAGAGCACATTGACTGGAAGAGAAGTGGTGCAATATTCTATGGACAGATGAGAACAGGATTGTTTCTCATACCATGGAGTGGCGCCCATTTATCGCATAACAGGCACCATGGACCAGTTTCAGTACATAAAAATCCTGGAAGAGGTCATGTTACTTTATGCTGAGGAAAAAATGCCCTTAAAATGGGTGTTTCAGCAGGACAAAGACCCCAAACACACCAGCAAGCGGGCACCATCCTGGTTGCTGACCAACAAGATGATGTCATGAAGTGGACAGCCCAATCGCCGGACCTCAATCCGATTGAGAATTTGTGGCGTGACCTCAAAAGTTCTGTTTTTGATGCAAAACCCAAGAATGCAGAAGATCTGTGGAATGTAGTCCAGTCAGCTTGGGCTGCAATTTCTGTGTCCAGGTGTGAAATGTTAGTTGACTCCATGCCACACAGATGTTAAGCAGTGATCCGAAATAATGGTTATACAACTAAATATTAGTTCAGTGGTTAAAGGAAAAGCTAAATCTTCATTTCATTTTTAGTTTATACTGTATGATATTCCAGTTTGTAAATGAAAATGCAGACACTGCAATTTTTTTTAACAACCTAATATCGTTTTTCTTCATTTTTAGTAAAAAAGAAAAAAGAATTGTTCATGTTTTCATTTGGAATTGAATGTGTGCTGCTCCCAGTGCCTTTGTATGTAAGGAAATAAATGCTATTAGGAAAATGGAGCTTTTCCTCTGTTGTTTTAAATGCACTGCTATTATTTTGCACATAACTGTATATACAGTTGAAACCAGAAGTTTACATACACTATATAAAAAGGCACATAACCTTTATTTTCTCCCGTCTAACATTAAATCAGATTAAACTTTTCCTGTTGTTGGTCAATTAGGATTACTAAAATTATTTCTATTTGCTAAATGCCAGAATAATGAGAAAATGATTTTTTTTAGACAATTTTTATTACTTTCTTCGAAGTCAGAATTTTACATACACTAAGATTACTATGCCTTTAAACAATTTGGGAAAGCCCAGATGATGATGTCATGTCTTTGGAAGCCTCTGATAGGTTTATTGACAACATTTGAGTTAATTAGAGGCACACCTGAAACACACTGCTTCTTTGTGTAACATCATGGGGAAATCAAAAGAAATCAGCCAAGATATCAGGAAGAGAACTGTGGACTTGCATAAGTCTGGCTCATCCTTGGGTGTAATTTCCAGATGCCTGAAGGTGCCACGTTCATCCGTTCAAACAATTATACGCAAGTATAAACACCATGGGAATGTCCAGCCATCATACCACTCAGGAAGGAGACGGGTTCTGTGTCCCAGAGATGAACGTGCTTTTTTTTCCGAAATGTGCGTATCAACCCATGAACAAAAGCAAAAGACCTTGTGAAGATGCTGGCTGAAGCTGGTAAGAGTGTGTCATTATCAACAGTGAAACGAGTCCTGTACCGAAATGGGCTGAAAGGCCACTCTCCTAGGAAGAAGCCATTACTCCAAAAGAAACATAAAAAAGCCAGATTACAGTTTGCAAATGCACACAGGGACAAAGACCTTAATTTTTGGAGACATGTCCTGTGGTCTGACGAAACTAAAATTGAACTTTTTGGCCATAATGACCACCGTTACATCTGGAGGGAAAAGGGGGAAGCTTGCAAGCCTTAGAACACCATCCCAACTGTGAAATATGGGCATGGCAGCATCATGTTATGGGGTTGTTTTGCTGCAGGAGGGACTGATGCACTTCACAAAATAGATGGCATCATGAGGAAAGAACATTATGTGGAAATACTGAAGCAACATCTCAAGACATCAGCCAGGAAGTTAAAGCTTGGGTGCAAATGGGTTTTCCAAATGGACAATGACCCTAAGCATACTGCCAAACTGGTTACAAAGTGGCTTAAGGATAACAAAGTCAATGTTTTGGAGTGGACATCACAAAGCCCTGATCTCAATCCTATTGAGAATTTATGGGCAGAGCTGAAAAGGCATGTGCAATTAAGGCGGCCTGCAAACTTTGCTCAGTTACACCAGTTCTGTCTGGAGGAATGGGCCAAAATTCCTGCAAACTATTGTGAGAAGCTTGTGGAAGCATATCCAAAACGTTTGACCGAAGTCATACAGTTTAAAGGCAATGCTACCAAATACTAATGAAATGTATGTAAACTTCTGACTCTCAAGAAAGTAATAAAAAATTGTCTAAAAAATTCTCTCTCTCATTATTCTGGCATTTAGCAAATAGAAATAATTTTGTTAATCCTAATTGACCAAAAACAGGAAAAGTTTAATCTGATTTAATTTTAAACGGTGAGAAAAAAAAGGTTATGTGCCTTTTTATATAGTGTATGTAAACTTCTGGTTTCAACTGTATATATATAGAGAGAGAGAGACAGATCACAGTTTCTCAATTTTGAGTCACTTTTGATGTAATAAAACAAATGGTACAAAATGTGCCCTTAAAAATACATGCAAATTATTACACATTGAACTGCAAAGTAAACAAGAAATTGGTATAGCAGTGTGATGAAGCAAATAAAATGTCTGCTGGTTTATTTAGGCAAAATTAAGCATAAGCAACATAAGTTGACTGATGTTAAATTAACCCCATTTAAATGCCAGCAGCAGTCAGAAAGATGTCTTGGCGCTTTAAAACTCACTTGTTTTGGATACTAGGGATGTTCCTGAGTAACCTGGACTCCAGTTTCATTGTGACATGTTTGACAGTTGTATGTGTAGTCCAATTTTGACACTTTTGTATTTGAGAATTATATTTTTGTTAATAATAAAAAAATGACTAAACATTTAATAGTTAACGTCCTTTACCATATACTTTAATTTTTTGCTAATATTTTCATGATAACGTGATATTTTACCATTTTTGTGCAATGTTAGAGAACATTAACGGATTAGGCTTGGATACTGGATGGGGGGGGTGGGGGGGGGGTTAAATATTAGGTATAACATTGGGATGTGTGACTGTAGAGTGGTGGGTAGAGGTCGTGAAATGAGGATATCGATGGAGTACGAGCTAATGTTACACAATAAGGAAGAGCGCTATTTTTGTGACATATCGCTATTGATATGAATTCAGAGTGCATATTTGCGACTCCTAAACAGTAAACAAAAACGCAACTCATGGGTTGAGTGGTTTTGGGCTTTGTGATTCTGTTGACTATTACCTGTCTATATCAAGTTGCAGCTCAGTTGATTTTGAATGGATGGCAACCTGCACCCTGAGTCTCTACTCCCTGGGTTTTGCAAGCCTTTCCCTGTTCCTTATTTGTAATAAACCAAACATTAAGCTTCCCAATGGTGTGATCTTTGAGGGAAAAAAGTGCAAATGCAGTGTTTGAATGTGATCACCTCACATATTTTTTGTTGTTGTAATCTTTAGTGATAGGAAAATTGCTCCTGTTCAGTTGAGCCAACCATTTTTTCCTCCTCTCCGTGTCTCGGGGAAACCGTACATTCATACTTTCTCCGAGCGAGTGGCGCATCCCCATGCAGCACCGTAAACCATATGGTGGGGACAATATGCAAGGACAGCACAGAGGAAAGGGCAGACAAACTGCTTGACATGCTATTCATGTTTCTGACTTGTTAGCCTAAAATTTACTTGTACAGTCGAAAATATATGTGCCATACAGTCCGGTGCATGCACTTCCCTCATATGGTGCCAGTTACATGCCAACTGCAGTCCATAAGACATAACACCGCTATCAAACTCTCTTGTGTTAGATACTAGGGATGTTCCTGATTAAGCTGAACCCCACCTTCATTGTGACATGCAGTAGTTCTTTCTGCATAGTTCAAAATATGTGTGCCATACAGTCCGGTGCAGCCATTTCCCTCATATGGTGCCAGTTACATCTAGACAAATGAATACAGGTATTTGCATACCTTTGGTGGGATGATCTGTGCTCTCTTATGCTGTACTGGGACCAGAATCTTACAACTTTGAGAGTGCTAAATGTATTTTTTACACTATGCTGAATGTGTCAGCAGTTTCGATTAAAAATGTTCCTCCGATCTGTGGGACTTGCCTCACAGCTTTCAGGTTATGAAACAGTACATAGACAGTACATGTATTTTTGATGCAGTTGAGTCTTGTGTACTTCTTCCACCTCCGAACATATTCATTTGTCTTTCTTATTTCATATTTTGAGTATAGCTGTCCAGTAGATTGTATTCCATTGCTATTATAATCAGTAATTGCAGTCGTTAATATTGACCTCGATTGTTAGGGGTAGAACACCTAACATTAGAATATGTTTAATTTTATTATCATGTAACAGTATTCAGTCAGTTCAAATATGTTTGTCACGTTGTAAAGGTTGTAAAGATACATTTTATACTTCCAAAGCATATTGGAAAATTACCGAAAATCGATGTATGAGTATCTTGCTTTACATTTTAGGCATATTACAGAATCATTCAATGCTGTGCATGCATATTATATGTCATTTTTCACATTATTTGTATTCATGTACTACAATTCCGTTCTTGGATCTTGAAAATATTTCATTCTTTAATTATCAAAATGTGTACGTCGAAATATCAACTGGATACTTGCTTTAGTGCACTTGCGCTGACTTTTACTTTGAAATTTCTCTAAACGCTTCCACCAGAATTCTTATTGAGGCTGAATCCTTGCCTAGGCTATGGCTGCGTTCCAATACTTTTTTTCTCGTCTCCTCCTTTCCTCCCCTCCTTTCCTACCCCGGAAGTATGCCGGAAATGTGTGGAGGAAAGGAGGGGAGGAAACGAGTGGAGGAGAGGAGGAAAGGAGGAGATGAATCGAAAGTTGGAACAGCTAACCCGATTCGCCCGTCATCAAAGTCGACGTCGGCTATTGAAGTAATAATTTCAAACGACTCCGAGGATACCAAAGCCAATCACGCTTCTCTAACACCACCAGCCCTGTTCCTGCATTAAAATATGAATGTCAGTTTCTCGCATTCTGCTCATGATGTAACATAAGCATTTCTACAAGGATTAAATAAATTTACCGCAACATGAACTCGCTCAATTTTACATCGGTAAAATGACCATTTGTATCTGAAAAACATGAATATATCGCATCAAAGTGGTTATGTTCGAAAACACAAAAGTTTTCTCTTTAATGTAAATAGCCCGATTACTGTTTACTGTTCTGGCACTAATGTTTAGGTGTTGGCAATCCCTTGTCATGTTTTAGAACTTTTCGATGGTGAAATATTCTGTGGGGTGGTCATTTAATCTGACTGGTCGTGAGCACAGTGATGTCACGCAGAAATGTGAAAAGACTTCCGCGGTAGGTTACATCGATGTATCCTCCGTTTGGAGGAGACCAGAAAGGAGGAAAGAGGAGGCGAAATTGCGCTTTGGAACAGTGGAGGAAAGGAGGACACATAATCAGCTTCCGGGGCACGGAAGAAAGGAGGAGACGAATTTGAGTATTGGAACGCAGCCAGATTTTTTTCCTTTTGGCACCAATAAATAACGTCTGTGGAAACTTTTAGCCCTACGTCATGTCCTACCCCTCCCACTACATTTGTGGATCTGATAGGATATTGATAGGCGACGTTTTGCAGCCGCTGCATTGGCTGCGTTCCAATCCGAAATAAAATCCTCCCTTCACTTCTTCCCTCCAATCGAGTGAGCCCTCCAGTGACGTAGCAGGCGAGGGAGCCCTTCCCGAGAGAGGGGGAGCAATGGAGGGGAGGGGTCGTGGCTTTTCGAATTGGAATGACCCTCGCGGTTCTTCCTCACTTTGCGTTCCTTCGCAAGGCTTGATTGCCGTGATGTGTCCCTTGCAGGCTGCAGTACCTGTTCCAGTTAAACTCTCCACCGCAAAACCAATTTAAAGACGGAGAGAGTTCTCTCTAGGCTACGTTATGCAACTTAACCATTAATATAGTTAGACAGTGAAGATGCATGTTAGCTAGATAGCTCATCTATTCGACAGGAAAGCAGAAGTTTCCCATTAAGCATGTCTAAGACCATGACATTTAAAACTACAGTATACAAATTCACTGTTCCTCTTAATGAGGAGTTTAGCTGATAGCAGCTCATATATTCGACAGGAAAGCAGAAGTTTCCCAATAAGCATGTCTAAGACCATGACCTTTAAAACTACAGTATACAAATGCACTGTTAACAGGGAGGGTATTTACAAACATAATCTTATCACAAAGACCACAAAAGGGAGTTTAACACAGGGTGGACAAAGCTACTGTTGATCTCTGCAACCGTAGTCCAGTCACAGTACCCAAAGCCCTTTTGCATTTAAAGTTCACAAGATGCTCAGAGTTTTAGCTCTTGTACCCCTCACTCAACAAAGTAAGATTTAATACACAGTTTAACAACGTTCCTTGGTATTGATGGCAGTGACATAACTAATATCACAAACATAATTAATATAGCAAAAGCATGTTTCTGACTGTTGTATAGGTAAGAGTGATTATAAAGAACTACGCATTATTGTTATGTACACACACTCTGAAGACGTATTTAAGAAGCATACAATCTCACATCATCTACCAAATCACTATTATTTTGATGCTAGTTCAGAGCATAGCACACTAGTACCTGAAATCTCTTATCTCAGAATTTAAAAAAATATTTCATTATGTGTATACATATTTTAAGTATACATGCTCATATTTTTGAATAGGTTCATATGGTGCTTCCCGCAGGTGTACTTTTTGATTAATTTTCATATGAATCCTTTTTCTGTTTGAGAGTCAATCTGAATTTGTCTTTCTGCTGCACAATCTCCCATTCATTAGGGAACTGCCCCAAAGTGGGTTTATTTTTGTTTTCATTTGCACAAGCCAAACCCGATGAGGAGGTATCTTTTTGAGTTTCTTGAGAATCCTGAGTGATGGGACTTTGAGTTAAAGTTTATCTTGGCTTAGACCTTGCTCTAGATCTTGCTTGCTCTCCCCTTTTTTTTTTTTTTTTGTTGTTGTTGTTGTTGTTCTGTTTGGGTTGCAGTGCTTCTTAGTTATTCTCCCTGAATTTCCCAACTTGGTGCACGCAGTGTCTTTTAGAACCCCGTTCCCCTAAGTTTAAACATAGTGGGTATTGTTCTCTTTGTTACTTCCCAGTAGGACATAAAGTGATGTGAAAATGTAACACCCTACTTAAGCATCTTCCACTCTAATGATTCCAGGTTTGTTGATATTATGTCAGTCTCAAGCCTCTTTTCTCAAAGGCTGAAGGTTATTTTCTTATTTCAGGAAATGTAAAAGAAGACCTCCTCAAAAATGAGCACTTCTTTGAAAGTTGGTGTACTTTTCTGCCTTGCAGTGTTCAGTCTTGGTAAGAAATCCATTTTCAGCTCTTATTTGGATGAAACAGGAAGAGTACGTAGTTTTCAGACATCTAGTGTCTGCAGCTTTGCCCTGTGCCCTGTGTCCCTGCAGCTCTGCCCGGTGCCCTGTGTCCCTGCAGCTCTGCCCTGCAGAACATAGGATTTCTTTAAAAATCAAATGATATCAGGAATACTTCCTGTAGCAGCTGTTATTTATAATAAATGTAGACAGGTGATCTAGCCATTTTGAGCATTGAGGTGATGCTGGTTAAGGTTTGGTCCCCCATAGCCTGGCAGAACAAAAACCCCATTATGGTCAATATGGTCCTGTAATTCTGAAATTGTTTTATTCCTAAAATCAACACCAGCAGTTATGAATTTGATTACACAAAGGAAGTAAGGCTGTTTAAGACTGCAGCAGTTAAACCAAACTTTGTTATGAGGAAAAATTCAATTAAATTGCACTTCACAACCAATACTGGCACAGGGTCAAATACACTCTAGAGTGTCCCCTAGCTAGCTCTCATAAATGGGGAAACATATGTCACAAGCACACTGTGAATTTGTGTGAACAGTTTAGCAGCAGATTGTCAGGCTGAGTGGGAGTTCTGCCCCTTATGTTAGCTTTTTTGTTTTTCCAGGCTCTGCTCTGAAGTGCTACAAATGCAGTGGGCTTTCAGAAAGTGACTGCACCAATGTCCAGCAGTGCTCCAATGAAGACAGGTGCCTGTCAGCGACCACCAGAGGTGAAAAAGACCACCTGATTTCTACTGTGTCACCCTTAACTTTGGTCTTATCAAAAGGTTGTGCATAACAGATTTTATCCACATATTTTATTTCCAAGGGATAATGTTATGTAAATAATATTTTTTTTTTTCATGCACAGATGGGCATACCTATCGCAAGTGCTACTTTGATTCAAAATGCTCTCCAGATGTCGTGGCAGAGGAGCTTGGCACATCATCTGTGAAGTTCAAGTGCTGTAACAGTGACCTGTGTAACTACAGCCCAGCCACTGTGGTTAGCAGGCCTCTTCTTGGCCTGCTGGTCTTGATAGCCATCTGCTGGTGGCAGCTTTTCTGAACCCATGCTACTCACCAGTATTACCCCCATCAGCAGAATGGAAGAGTAGACACCAAAACGAAGGGTAGCTGAGAAATATACAATGAATTCTGGCTTTGTCAACTCATATATATTAACTGTTATTTATTCATTGTTTTTTTTTTTCTCTACACAATATAACAACAAATATTTTATATTAATCCTCTGAATTGTAAAAAACGTACAATTTTTCTGCAAGAACACTTTTTTTGTCAAAAAAAAAAGAAAAATCATTAAGTACTGCCCTGTTTGTATAATGTACAGAGAAATGAACAAATATTCGTATTGTGTCATTTATTAGTTATGGATGAGTTGTCAGTAATATACCCCAACACAGATGCTTTCTCTTAGTGCATTATTTTATTCATTTATCTTTGGCCATTCTGGAACAAGATTAATGTCACCGCAGCAATTGTGCAAGCTGCTACACTTCACAAATGGAAACCAGCTGTATCCATTAAACCAAGTTCAACTGATTGGACATGGCAATATTTTCAGTTAGAAAACTTCTGCCTGCAAATTTCTTTCATGATTGGCATTTTGACATCCTGTGAAAGATGTTAATTGTGAAGTCTTACTTCTATTATTTTACTAATGCTTAACATGCAGAGCAATAAAATTGACCTTCTTTCATGATGGGTTTGTCCTGTAGTTTATGTGTGGAGCTCACTGATTACATGCCATGCAAGGTGGTGGTCGAGGGACCCCATTCCTGGGTTCCCCTCTTTTAGCACAAACACTGTTGCAACACTAAATTATAAAAGGTTGTTTCATATTCACTTCCTAGCGCTTCAGTATACATGACAAATTATTCCTTTTGAAAGGGATGTTTCGTCCCCTACTCTTTGCTTTTATATTACTTGTCCTGTGTTCTGTTTTGTCACTGTTCTGTGTTCTTTACTTTTCAGCTCTTTTTGGAGCTTAGAACATTAATATCATCAGGAAATACAAGATGTAAAAACTATGGGATATACACCGACGACCATCATTATGAAACTTCACTTGTATGTGCGTACCTGTACGATACGTTTGACCCTGTCGTACGCACATTTTGGGCACATATTTGCTCTGAATAGCACATCCTAGAGACCAACAGAAAAATTGCACAAGAGTTTCCTTATCCCTCGTGAATATTTAGGTTCACATCATCATTAGTAATGTTTTTTCTTCTGTCAAAAATTATACATTATATAAACAGATGTGAGTAATCAAATCATCATTAATCAATTTATTTCATTCATATACATATACCTAAAGCGCATGATGAATTCAAGATAGCATAACCACGGCTGTGCTGGCACTCCTAGATGACATTGCGAATGGTATAGTGCGACGGGAACGGCTCTTCAGGGACCGTTCCGACTTTTGATCCCATGATGATGACTGGCTCGTGAGTCGGTTTCGCTTACCGCGAGCTGTGCTCTTGGAACTCTGCTGAATTGCGGCCGGGGCTAGAGCGCCATACACGTCGCAACCAGCCAATACCTGGCCATCTGCAGGTCCTTCCGACTCTGGGGTTCTGGGGTTCATGGCCACGGGGACTTTCCAGCGGGAAATAGCGGACCGGTCAGGTATATACCAGCCCTCACTCAGTCATGTCATACCAAGAGTGTTGGATGGCATCATTCGTCTGAGCTCTATACATTCCCCTCAATTCCCCTATACAGCCGGTGAGCAGGCAAACATCAAAAGGCAATTTGCAGCGATGACCGGTTTTCCCAATGTAATCGGTGCAATCGACTGCACTCACATTACAATAAGGGCGCTACCAGTTGATGAATACGTTTACGTGAACAGGAAGAACTTCCATCCATAAATGTACAACTAATTTGTGACGCCCAACTTGCGCTAACAAATGTGGTTGCTCGATGGCCAGGGTCCTGTCATGATCTTGATTAACAGCAATGTTGGCCATCGACTCCAGGCTGGAGAGCTGGGGGATGGCTGGCTGGCTACTTGGTAAGTCATAATCCGCAGAAACCTAATGTATATTTACTCCCATCATGTAACATATGTCCCTATTTGCAGGCGACAGTGGATATCCACTGAAACTGTGGCTCCTTACCCCGCTGCTGAATCCAGAGCATACAGGAGAGGCACTATAATACCATAACGTGGCCACATGAGCTCTGTGGTTGAGCGGTCTACATTTAAATTTTAAAAAAAAATTGCATTTCAGTAAATGCAATTTTACTTTCTGTTCAATAGTTCATGCATTTTTACTTTGTATTAAATAAAATTCTTAATGTAAATTCTGGTTTTGTGCATTCAATAACGTTCTTAATGCAATTTGGCTATATGCATTTGGAAATGTAAACTTTACCAACAATAAAGGAACGACCATGTAATTATGCAGTTAAAAATGGTTGACTTGCCTGAATGTCCTTGATAAATGGGCATTTCATCTGTGTCCCCTTTTTCTCCCGGAATGATTCCGGATACTGCGGTGTCTCCAATAATAGCGGCCAGGCGCTCATCGAGGGGACTCAGTGCAGGCACCCCATACCACCGCCCGTTGCTCAACGGGCATGTATACGATTCTTTGCTTCCACTTTCAGGTCAGACCCCTTTTTTTTTAATTCGCTTAGCGTTCGGCATTCGGTACCCACTGAATTTACAGCCACGGTAACCTCCTGCCATGCGATGCTCTTTTTTTTTATTCGTTACCCTGGTGCCTTGGCCACCAAAAATTAAATTTCTTTGGAACTCGATTTCTGAAACCAAGGTTTCCATCTCACACTTGGAAAAAGTTTTTTTTCACTCGTTTTGCTGCCATAATGCATTGAGAAGCCTTCTGTCCCGCATTTTATTTACAGATATTACTGTAATTGATTTCGACTTCCGGAGCACCATGTATGCTTAATTGTGGGCGTTTCAGGGTGTGGTTGTTGCGCGCCTTAGGTGCGCACATTAATAGGATTAGCTGTGATTTATAATTGAGACCATGCGTATGTGTGGCATACGCAACTTTTATAAATCGTGAAATTTTTTTGCGTAAGCAAACTCGTAGGTTTTGGCGTACGTAACTCTTTAGGCACAGAAGTACGCAAAGTTTTATAAATGAGGGGCCTCATTTATAAACCGTGCATACGCCCAAAAAACGCACTAAAACGTGCGTACGCCGATTTTCACGCACAATTTGGGATTTATAAAACTTCTACTTGACGTGAGAATGTGCATACCGGTACGATACGTTTGACCCATGCGTACGCACATTTAGGGCACATATTTGCTCTAAATAGCACACCCTAGAGACCAAAAGAAATTTGCACTATAGGTTCCTTTTTCCTGATGATTAATTAGGATCACATTATTATTCATAACCAATGTTGTTTTGGCCATAAATGATAAATTAACAGATTAAGAGATATCAACAATCAGCAATCACTAATAATCATTATTAGTCAATGCGTTTTTTTTTTCACATTAATAGACTTAAAGCGTGTAAGGATAGCAAGACAGCATGACCATGGCTGCCTTGGCAATGAGGATATTGTGAACTGAATGGTGCGACGGAACGTGTTTTCAGGGACTGTTCCGACTTTTTTTTTTTGCCCACGATGACGATTGACTCATGAGTCGGTTTCGCTTACCGCGAGCTGTGCTCTTGGAACTCTGTGCTGAATTGGGGCCGGTGCTTGAGCGCCCTACACGTAGCAACCATTCAATACCTGCCCATCTGAAAATACTGTGTGGGTTTTCAGCTACGGGGAGTGTCCAGCGGGAAATAGCGGACTGGTCGGATATATCCCAGCCCTCATTCAGTCCATGTCATACCATGGATGGTCCCTGAGTTCGATGTATATCAAATTCCACTACACAGAGGAAACATCAAAAAGCTATTTGCAGCGATGACCGGTTTTCCCTGTCACCGGTGCAATCGACTGCTCTCACGTTGCAATAAGGGCGCAGTCAGTGGATGAATAGGTGTAAGTAAATCATAAGAATTTCCATTCAGTAAACGTGCGAGTAATTTGCGATGCACAAATAACACCGACATTATGTGGTTGCACGATGGCCAGGGTCATTTCATGATTCGTTCACTCTGATGGAAAAGTAAAGTTGGAAATCAACTCCGATAATCGTAGCCAGCCACTCATTGACGGGGCTCAGTGATGACACCCTCCATACCGCCGCCCGTTGCCCATACACTTGCAGTTGGGGAAGTAGAAACCTGTTTGCCTCAAGCTTGATGTCGGACCATCTTTTATTTATTTTGATCTGCGTGCGGCTCTCTATACCTGAGAAACTGACCGCAGCGGTAACCTCCTGCCATGCAAGGTGTTTTTGTATTTGTTACCCCGGTGCTGTGGCCACCTGAAATTATACTTTTTCTAATCTCTGTTTAGGAGACTAAAGCTTTGATTTCGCAGCTTCTTTCGCAGTTTCTTTTCCCCCCTGTTCACTGCCATTGTTGCATTAAAAATGTATTGCTCTGTTCTACACATTATTTATAGATCTTACCTAATAGATTTCGACTTCCGGAGCACCATATATGCTGAAATGTGGGCGTTTCAGGGTGTGGTTGTGGCGCGCGTTCATGCACGCACAATTGTAGGATTAGTTGTGATTTATAACAGAAGACGTGCGTTTGTGTTGCGTACGCAAGTTTTATAAATCAGAATTTTTTTTTTGCGTACGCAAACTCGTGGGTTTTGGTGTACGTAACTCTTTAGGCACGAAAGTACACAAAGTTTTATAAATGAGGCCAGAGGCCCCTGGACCGCGGGCCGCCTATTGAAAATCATTGCCCTACAGCATCGCTGCAGAGTGCTAGGGTGCGTTCCAATACTTCTCGTCTCCTCCTTTCCTCCACATAATTCCTGGGTAGGAAAGAGGGGAGGAAGCGAATGGAGGAAAGGAGAAGACGAGAAGTATTGGAACGCACCCTAGCACTCTACAGCGATGCTGTAGGGCAATGATTTTCAATTCAAAAAAGTATTAAAACGCAAGTCCGAGGATACCTAAGCCAATCGCGTTTCTCGAACGCCTCCAGCCCTTTTGAATTAAGATGTCAATGTCAGTTTTGCTCGTGATTTAACATGGAACTAAATAAACCTGCCGCTACAGTAACTTTTTTTTGAATTTTACATTGGTGAAATAACCATTCGCAACTCAAAAACGTGCCTATATCGCGTCAATGTGGATACGTTTGAAAAAGCAAACATGTACCTGTGTTCCACCAACAGCAATACGAAAAGTATTTTCTTGTCAAGGTTGTCATAATAGAAGTCCTCTTAAAGTAATTGCACAAAAACTGTAAGATATCACATTTAAACATAAAATATGAATGAAAATTTAAAGTATATGTAAAAGGAAGTTATATTTAGTAATATTTAAAAAATACTGAAATTTTATTTAGCTATTAACAAAAATACAAGTCTCAAATACGGAACTGTCAAAATTGGACTGTACAGAAAAAAACTAAAATATATGTCTCAATGAGTGAGTCCAGGTTACTCAGGAACATCTAGTATCCAAAACAAATGAGTCTGACAATGGTGTGATGTCTTACGGACTACTGCTGGCATTTGCCTGGCAATGCATGATGGTGCCAGGCAAATGCCAGCAGCAGTCTGTAAGATGTTGGACCACTATCAAATGATCCAGAGCATTCCCAACCCCACTTTCATTGAGGAATTTTTGTGTATTTTAGTGTTTTTTATGTACAGTCCATAGTAAATGCGCCATAAGGACAGGTCCATTCGCTATGAATACATAGTGCCAGGCAAATGCCAGTAACAGTCCGTAAGACATCAGACCACTAACAAACTCACTTGTTTTGGCTACTATACATGTTCCTGAGTATTTCCAATCCCACTTTCATTGAAACATATATTTTAGTTTTTTTTGTGTACAGTCCAAAATAAATGTGCCATAAAGTCTGGTGCATTTTCCCTTACAGTGCGGAGCATATGTCACAGGTATTTGGCAAGACTCTAAAATCTTCATCATCTCATTTGGACTCAATTTAGGATCTTTACTAATGTTGTCTTTGTTGGTTTAAAATACTTGCAGTCATGGTTAATGTTTTTTTATGTGTTTTAAATCTGTTTTGTAGCAGCTGATGTGAGATGGTAAGACAAAAGAGTCCATTTTAATTTATATGTGTTGAACAACCAAAATGTGGGTAATCAAGAAGACTTCACACATATGATAGCAATCTGGTATTATAATAAGGCAACATTTAGAATCAGCATTTTTATTCAGTAAAATGTTAATCATCAAATTCCAGTTAATATCCCTGTTAGTATCAATTTAAAATGTAGTGTTGAATTTGGATAGGAAAACAAATACCTGTCTAATAGATAATACCATATCTATTACCCACTGTTTTGTATGGTTTATGTTTAGTAATGTTTTATCATAGCAAGTATGTTAAACACATATTAATTACAAATATGAAATTAATACAAAAAATGCAATGAACTCATTCAGAATGTCAACACACCAAGCAAATGTTATTATTATAAACATTATTGTTATTGTTACAATTATAAGCTTAATTTAATTTGTCGACGTACTGGTAATAACACAGCCTTTTGGAACGTTCAATAGCGAAACAACTGTGTTTTAGGGGTAACAATTAACATGAAAATAATTAAGTTAATCACGGCTTTTATTTTGTGTACTTGGAAGTATGTTCTCACAGTATGCAAATATGCAATTTGAGACACAGCCCCAGCCCAAGCTTTTGGGGGTCGAAGCCACGACGGGGTTGGATTTCCGCTTCCGGGAGCTTGGTGCGGCAAATTTCAAACGACATCCTAGGAAGAAGAACGTGGAGAGGCAATTTGTTTCAGCATATCGAAAGACGGTTCAAATTAAAATACTATGGTTGGACATTTTGATTGCATTGTGTGGGGAATATCCACTGAGGATATTATTACACTGGCCAGTGTAACTGCACCGCCTGCGACCCCCTATTTCCGGCTCCGTCGGCAATATGACATTTCACCCCCTTATTTGTTATAACAGTATGACATATTCTTGCACTTTGACCCTTGCGTACTCATGTGCTTATCCACGTCGTACCTTCATATTGTTACAAAACACCTAGCTAAGGAAGTTTTTATACTTAAGAAAGCTTTATGGTACGGTCACACTTGGCTTCTAAAATCCGCGTCGCAGCGCGAATTGTGGGCGGAGCCCTGGATTCCGTTAATTCGGGCATGCGCGATTCAATTGTAGTTTTCATCAGCGTAGCTAATAACAGACAGCTACCTAGCTAGCAAGCAAAACACCTAGGTAGAAGCTAGCGGGCAGCTACCTTTTACCCATCAGATAGCTAGCAAGATAGCTAATGAGTAGTAGCAACCAACAGCCTATTTTCACACATTTGTATAGTATTCACCGTCTAATCCAGTTTTTTACACTTTTGTCCTGCTAAAATACCTCCCTCTTGTTCAGGTTTTTGTAATCCCTTAACGATGGATTAAAAAGTACGGGGTGAAACGATACAACGGTTATCAGCGTTAGCTCCATTTCAATTTTACAGTTTGACTTGAACTACAAGAATCAAACTGACGCGCTCTTCCGGGTCAAACAGCAGCTCTCTGACTGGCCAGACAGGGGCAGATTCGCGTATTCGCGAGGTCAGAGTTCACCACACTTGAACTCAAGGCGGAAAACAGAGCCCCGCCCCGCGTCAAGAGCAGGGCAGATAATCTGCTCCCGGAAGCGTTGACAGTTGACGCCACCTTCCATTGACTTGAATGGAAATCCGCGCGTATATTTCGCGTTGGAATCCAAGTGTGACCGTACCATTATGCTTAGTCTAGCTTAGCTAAAGATAGTTAACTAGGGCCTGCATGGTGACACTATAGTTAAGGAAATTAGCAATGTAGCTAACGGTCAAGTGCTTTACAGTTCATTTATACAGAACACAATAACATATATACATTTTGTACAATATATATAAATAATATTTCAATTCCATGCACATGAAATGTATATGAATTGTACCTGTTGAATCAGAATCGTATTATTGTCGACAATTGAGGTTATCAAAAGCCCTTTTTTGGCCGGGATGCTAACAAAATAGAAAATTAGACCAGGTAGTAGTTACGCTAAGGGAGGCGCTGCTGCGTTATTCCTGAACAGTGCATTAAAAAAAACCTGTTGTCAAGATTAAATCAAACCATCGCTTGATATAAATGCAATCTAATTTTACTTGCCTTTCCTTCCCTGCTAGCAGAAATTTATTAGGATCTTATCCTTGTGACATCTTACATTCATGCTAGGAAATCAAAAATGTTAGGTACATATCACAAGCTAGCTTGCTCAAAAAAAGTACGTACATCGCTATGGTACATATTTTAGCTAAAAGATGCGTACTTGTGACTAGCTTGATGGCTTGGAAGTATTTTCTTGAGCCAGTATCTACATTGATAAACAACTGGCAATTTTATTTCACATACCCCTCGTGTAGCCTATATTTTTTCACGTAGCTTGCATAAATAATGTAGGCTTATTACTTCACTGTGCAAGTGTATCAACATCAGGTAGTTACTTGCTAGCAATCCTATTAAACTATAATTGCTAGCTACCTAATTGTAAGTAGCTAGGCTACTGGTTACTTGGTTATTTCTTGGTGATAAAATGATATGCTCACAATCATACTTAGCGTTATGTTTTCTTACTGACTATAACTGAGTTGAAAATGATGTATGATAGTAATATTTGCTAGACTTATCACTCATAATTGCTTCATTAGATGTGTTGTCTGTGCATCAACCTACCAAGCTATTACCTAGCTGCAATTCACAACTTGTAGGTAGCCAGTTACCCACCGATAGCTCATGAGCTAACTAAGCAATTAACTTGGGTGTATTTCAACGTACGCACGCGCATTAACTGTCCAAGGTCATGATGATCATGTGACAGTGTTATAACAAATGAAGGGGTGAAATGTCATATTGCAGACGGAACTGGAAATACTGGCTGCGTTCCAATACTTTTTTTCTCGTCTCCTCCTTTCCGCCCCTCCTTTCCTATCCTGGAAATATGTGGAGGAAAGGAGGAGATGAATCGACAATTGGAACAGCTGATCTGATTCGCCTGTCATCAAAGTCAACGTTGGCTATTGATGAAGTAATGATTTCGACTGACTCCAAGGATACCAAAGCCAATCACCCTTCTGGAACGCCGCCAGCCCTTTTCATGCATTACAATACAAATGTCAGTTTCTCGCATTCTGCTCATGATGTAACATAAAAAATTGTGTAAGGAATAAATAAACTTACCGCAACATAAACCCGCTCAATTTTACATTGGTAAAATTACCATTTCTATCTCAAAAACGTGAATATATCGCATCAAAGTGCTTATGTTCGAAAATGCAAAACAACAGTTTTCCCATTATTGTAAATCACCGGATTACTGTTCTGGCACTTATCCTTCAGTATTGGTAAATCCCTTGTCATGTTTTAGAACTTTTCGATGGTGAAATATTCAGTGGGATGGTCTTTTAATCTGACTGGTCATGACCACAATAATGTCACCCAGAAATGTGAAAAGACTTCCGAGGTAGGATACATTGATGTTTCCTTCGTTTGAAGGAAAGGAAGAAACGAGAAAGGAGGAAGCGAGATTTCGCTTTTGGAACAGTGGAGGGAAGGAGGACACATAATCAGTTTCCGGGGCACGGAGGAAAGGAGGGGAGGAAAGGAAGAGACAAATTTGAGTATTGTAACGCAGCCCGGCACAGCGGTTCCGGTGTAGCGTTCTCTCAAGAATTGAATGAATGGCAGGAAGAAGGCCAGGAAGCAATAGCAATGTTGTGGAGACAAGTAAGGTAGATCAAATGAAACTGACAAATGGCATTAGAAGCAAAGCTGGAGAAGCTACATATGCACGTGTTCTAGACGATGGTAATTTAATAATAAGATGTAATAGTGAAGGCCAGATTGAGAGAGCAAAAAAGATTGACAGTACTGGAAAAATCAAAGTAGTTAGAGCTGGAGAACAGAGGTTCTCTGGAGCAGGGTGATCACAGAAATTTCACTCTCAGTTAATATGAAGGACCTGAAAGAGAACTTCAGGAAAAGATGTGAACTCATCGAAAGTATAAAAAGAATGACTAGGGGCTTTGGAAAGGAAGAAACAGAGTCAGTACTGGTAGAGTTTTAGGGAGAAGATCTTCCAAAAGAGCTTTATTTTTCCTTTTATGAGATATGGTTTCAGAGAGTACATACAAAAGTCAATAAGATGTTTCATCTGTCAGAAGTTTTGACACATAACACAGATGTGAAAGGTAGAAAAAGGTGTGCAAGGTGTGGGGGCAAACACAAATATGGTGAATGTGGAGAAGGAGTGAAACCAGAGTGTTGTAATTGTGGAGGGGAACATACTGGGGGATGTGAAGTAATGAAAAAAGAAGTTGACATTCAACATATAAGAAAGAAAGACAATGTGTCATATGCAGAGGAAGGGGAATAGCGAAAAATCCTGGGCCCTTAACACAGGTAGGCCCTGAGGGCCCCTCCACTCCTTACAAAAACAAGTTCTCGGATTTTTGTGGGCCCCTTCAAATCCTTTGTCCCTGTATACTTAGTACCCCTTTTCCCCCTGGTGCTATTCCCCTGTGCAGAGGCAGTTAAGAGGGCAGGACCAAAAAATCTGAATCATGAAGGCAACACCAGGAGACAACAAACAGAAAGGAAAATAAAAGAAAATGAAAGAAATATATGGAAAGAAAATAAAAATTTGGTTACATGTATAGCAGGGGTAATAAATGCAACATTGATTTTCGTTCAATACTTGTTTGTAGTTCACGTAGATTAACTGTGCTGTCTTAGACTCGGGAGATGATAACTCTAATTTATTTATTGTGTTAAGGGCGGGGGTGTTAAGCCCCTGTGTTTACGGCTTTTTATTTGTATTGTGGAACTTTGCGTTTGTTCTTTTTCTCCCCTATAGTTGCTGAGATGACGTCGCCGCCCTTTCTGCCCCGGAGTGAGGATCCACGCCATTACCACGGGAAACATCTGAACGACGCCTGGATCGGAGGATGCTGCAGACCATCGCTTGACAACTTCGCTCTTGTCCTCGCAACCTGCCGTTGTCGTCATGGACCGTTTCCGGGGCAGCAGTTTTCGAAGGACGCATGGATCACCGTCACCGAGCGCCGTTTTTAAATTAAGATGCGCCTATATATGGCAGAGCGCATCTTTTACGCCAGTCCCGACTTATGCCGTTTGAGTGCCAACTACGACTTTTATAAGTCCCTAATACATTTTATGGTTTTTGCCGGGAACTGATCTGGGAACTGATCGATGTGCGCCTAGGGCTGCCTGGCAACGCTCCTTGGTGAGAACTTTCAGCCTTCTTGTACAGAGTTTAATTTAATCAACTGTTCATATTAATTAATTAGTGTTAATCTGTTCAATCTATCACTGCTTCTCTGGTACTCTTTTCGGTTGTGGATTCTGCGTAGTGGGTTATTGTCATGTCCATGCCTGTACACCTGATTATTGCAACGCAGGTGGATTTTGGGACATAACACTGAAGTAAATTAAAAAACTGGAAGGATCCAAATTATTGTAAAAGCAACAGTACATCATTTAGACATGACAGTAAGAGAATGAGCTCAGCATACAGACAAGCTAACAGTTAGGATGTGTAAGATGATATTTTTGATTATGTTAGTCCTACACTGGAATGCAAGAAGCCTGACAGCCAACCGTCAAGATTTTAAACAATTTGTAGATAGCAGGAGGGAGAAATCAGAAATCATCTGTATTCAGGAAATGTAGCTGGAATTGCTTTTAGATTTTGTTATTTATGGTTATGTTGGAATTGGATGAGATGGAGATAGTGGGGTAGGGGAAGGATGTGCCACATTTATAAAGAAAGGATTACCATACAGAATACTAGGAATAGGTCAGGAACAAGAATATTTGGATTGAAAGAAAGGAATTAGTGGTAATAAATTTCTAAAACCCATGTAAACAGTTAGAACTGGGAAAGCTAGAGGATATAGAAGGTCAGAATAGAAGCAATGTTTTATGGTGTGGAGATTTTAATGCACACAACACATTATGGGGGAATGGAAAGGTGGACAACAATGGTCAGGAAGTAGAAAAGATGATAAATGAAAAGAATCTGGTGTGTTTAAATGATGGTAAGAAAACCAGGATAGATATTTGTACAGAGAAGGAAACTGTACTAGATCTTACAATAACTGCAAATAGAATAGCCCCAAAGTGTGACTGGGAAGTATATGGAAAAGGAACAATAGGGAGTGACCATTTTCTGGTGTTATGTAAAATAAATATTAATGTAAACTTGATTAATGAGGGCAGAAGTGGAAAATGGATTTTTGGAAAATCTGATTGGGAGAAAGTTGAGGAGGAAAAATAATAGGTAAGTAAGAGAGATGTTAGAGAGTTATTAGAAGAGCAACAGAAATATCTATACCTACAAGAAAATGGGGGATTAAAAGGAAAGCAGTGTCATGGTGGGATGATAAATGTAAAGAGGCAAGTAAGCATAGAAATAAAGCATTTGATGCATCTACTATGAAACTATCAGCTTGTGATTGAATATAAGTAAGCATAGGTAAAAGTAAGAAGGACTATGTGGCAGGCAAAAAAAATGTATTGGAGGAAATTTTGTGGCTCAATTAGGAGTATAACTCCTATAGGGGAGATATGGGGGATGATAAAGAAGATGGGAGGAGACAGAAGTGAGTGGAATAATCCTATTCTAACACAAGGGGATGAAATCAAAATATCCATGTTGGACGGGCCATCTGAAGGGAGTGGATTCTCCCGCTAAAAAAGAGAGCTGATGACAAGATTGGCAGTGCTCCCCCCAATATGAAAAAGTTTATTCCACAAAGGTGGAATGAAGAAGTTATTGTGCCTATTAGAAAACTAGGTAAAGATGCAAGCCAACAAATTACAGACCAATTGCTTTGACATGCCATATGTGCAAGCTTATTGAATGCATGGTTAATGAAAGACTTATGCATTGGTTGGAAGGAGATGGAAAGGTGACAAAGTACCAAAGTGGCTTTACAAAAGGAAGACTTACCAGCGATCTCATGCTATGTCCAGAGGATGAAATAAGGAAAGCAGGAATCAACAAAGAAACTGGGGTAGCTGTGTCCTTTGATGTGGAGAAGGCGTATGACATGCTGTGGAGAGAAGGGCTTTTAATTAAACTCATTTACTGGTGGTGAGAGGAAATATGTTTAACTGGGTAATGGACTTTCTAAAGGGCAGAGGTATTCAACAAAATAGGAAATGAAATGTCAGATATGTTTATGGTGGAGAATGGGACAACGCAAAGAATGTGATAAGTCCAATATTATTTACAGTTACGGTAAATGATATATTCAAAAAATTCTTCAGGAATAGGACGTTCATTATTTGCAGATGATGGCAGTTTGCAGAAAAGAAGCAAAAACATTAACCATGTTGTTAAGATACAAGAAGGAATAAATCAAGTAGAAGAGTGGGGTGGAAAGTGAAGATTTAAGTTTTCTGTTGAGAAGACTAAGACAATGTTCTTCTGAAGAAGGAAAATGGGGAGGATATTCAACTGAAACTATGTGGAAATATGGAAAAAGTGGACCAATTTCATTTTCTGGGAATTTCTTGGAACACATAAAAAACATGACAGGAAAATGTAAGAAGGTACTGAATGTAATGAGATGCCTTATCAGGTTTGAAATGGGGTGTGAACAAAGCATCTTTAAATCACATATATGTAAAATTGATTAGATGAAGACTGGACTATGGAAGTGTAGTGTATGGATCTTCATCAAAGTCTGTGTTGGTAGGATTGGACAAGCAGAGGCACTTAAAGTCATTAAGATTATGCCTGAGACAACTGATGGCTAACTATTGGGTACATTTAAAGGGACACAGGGATAGATTTTTCTTACTGAAGTTTCATTATCATCATTGCATAGGACTATATTTGTAAGTTGCTTGCAGGCATAATTTGCTGTCTCTTGTATAAATGAATGTAGTGCTGTCGGGGTATTCCAGTAAGGTCACCTCAGGCCACCCCCCACTATTCCCAATACCCCAGAGAGGTCTTATTGATACATCCCCTCCTGTGTCCCTGTGTCTTTGCATTTGTCTGACTGGTGTAAGGTGAGTGTGTGTGTTTGTGCATGTGTGCATGTGTGCATGTTCACTCACAGTCGTTTATGTGCATGTTTTCACACAGCCTAGTGTGTGTATGTGTATGTATGTGTGCACACAGTCATGTGTGGGTGAATGTGTGTGTGTGTGTGTGTGTGTGTGCATGAGCTCATGCGCATTCTTCCTCATCTTTACGAGGCCAGAGGGCCCTGATGTCCCCCATCTCCTCAAAGTTGCACAAAGGTGATGAAGGATCTGTTGTTTTACTCTTCTAAAAAGCTGTGGCTTTACAGACCCTCAAAGGCATAAACAGTATCTGTCAAGGCTTAGTTTGATTACCAAGACTCCAACAAATTTGGTGGTTAAAAAAAACTAAACCACCCTCAATCACAACCTTCATGTGAAAATATTGCTAAAACTGTCCAAGGACAGTGTCTGTGTGCTTAAATTAACTCCCATTCCTTTCACACAGTTGCCCTGCTGATTGTACTTATCAAGCCTTAATTGTCTAGCACGTACACTTTGGAAGTGTGCCTGGTTTTGCTGCTTATATAATACCAACAATGATATATTACCAGTGCAGGATTTCTAAAACAGACCTCTACACTATCACAACTGCATACAAGTTACTGCTTAATATACCTTTTACATTCAATACGTCACCCTCTCATTAGAGTCTAAAATCGGTCATGTTATTTCAGACAAATAAATACGTTAGATAGCTCACATGTTTGGTTGCTCACAAGTGAACCGGTTAGCTGCCATGCAATATATATAATGTGCACGAACACATGAACATGCTTTATCTATTAGAGCAATGGTCTCATTCAAGATTTAACATTGGCTGAACTGTTGCCAAAGTTTTGTTACATAAGGGATATATTATATATTAATAATACATGAAACTGGTTATCTCACCTGTTGTTTTCTTCTTTACTAAAGAAGTTCTAATGTCCTGCTGAACTGGTCAACTTAGCCTTTTTAATCAGTAGTATTTGCAATCCTTGCCAAAGCAAAATTCACAGTGAAGTTGCATTAGCCATTGAAAGGAAGCATTTGCAGGCTTCAATCAAATAAGCAATCAAAAGCTACAAAGGCACAGAGGATAGAAAACAACACAAACTAGAGTGCAAATAAGGTAAGACTGACATTTAAATATTGCTGAGGTTTTTTGTGATTAGGCGATAAAAAACATAGCTAATTCCAATAAAGAAAAGGGGAGGGGAAGGGAGAGGACAATTTTACATGGGGGATTGTTGTGGGCAAGATTTTTTTCCAAGGGGGGTGGCATCCCCCCACATCACCCCTCAACTCACCCTGGATATGGAGGAAAAGGGTAAGGTGATCTGCACAACAGTGCTGTGGCCAACTGTGCAGGTCTGGTTATTGGAACCTTCCAAGATAGATTTAGAACTGCATGAAGCCAAACTGAGGGGCAGAAATATTGATTTAGTTCATTAATATTTTTGATGTACTGAATATAAGTATAAGGATCATGTAGTAATTTTCACAGATGGGTCAAAGGATCAAGAGTCAGAAGCAACAGGAGAAGCAATGGTAGTGCAGGGGCTTAATATGGAAGCAAAAAGAACATCAAATTGCCTAAATGTTTAAATAAATATACTGTTGAAATATATGCCATTTTGATGGCATTACAGTAGGTAGAGCAGAAATATATAAATGTATAAAGTGTGAGTATGTAGTGATTCACTGTCAGCAATTCAAAGTATTAGATATGGAACATCCAAGAGTCACCATGGTTTTGTGTATCAGATTTTTTCTTAGTTAACGGTTTGATGAAGAGTGGTAGTTGTGCTGGGAACCCATAATGTGGATTCCCAGCACATAGTATTATTTGTGACTGGTAAACAGGGGGCAAGGTAATTGGAAATAACAAATGATCATACATTGCCAATTATAAAATGGTCAGCATGGGATTGCTTGGGAAAAGTGCACCTCAAGTTATGTAAATAATATGTCAGCTGCACTGATAATTAGTTGGCTAAATGGAAACCCAACAAATACAAGCAGAATATAAAAAGAGAGGCGTGTATATACACAATATATACACACAAAACTGCATGCAAAATTCAACATGGTGTTAATGGGGCATTACCTATTGTGATAGATTACTGTAGTCACAAACTAAATAAATTTAGTAAATTTGTTTGCCATAGTTTTACAGATTCAGGCCCAAATGTAAATGTTATAGGAATGGAGGACACTCAAAGCTTAACCTCTAAGCAGATTATAATACACACATCAGTAATAGAAATTACCAGCTCAAATACATACCACATTTTTTCGCCAATGCGATGATAGCTGGACACTATGTTTTTAACTGAAGTTAATGCTGTGCATACACTACATGAACACAGCGGAAGAAGTGCTGTGGGGTCCTGAAAAGGAGAGCTCTCTCACATGAATTTCAGATGCTTAAAAATGCAACTGTACTGGTGTTTCTCAGTGAGAGCAAAGCATTGTTATGTTATGCAATGCATTGTTATGAAATGATAGTGTATACCGTATACACAGACCAATACAGTACAGTCAGCAAAATATTTTCACTAAATTCCTTCACTAAAGAAGAAGTGAGCCCTGCAGCTGGGCATTCAGGTTCCAGCCATTTCAGTAACATCTGGGGCAAGATAACAACTGACCAGTCTCACAGTGAGATGATAGGGGTGAACCTGCTAGTTTTGTTGGGTTTTTTTTCTCTCTAGTTGGCCAGGCACCTCTGGATGCACAAACCAAGCATAAGATGACTTGACATCATCCCTCAGTGACATGGGCAGAGGTGATGGTGTGTCAGCAGTGTGGAGGGAAGTGAGGAGGCATGTGCCTACAACCAGGGCTCGAGTTGAGGGGTGATGCCATATCCTTGAAAAATTTTTTGACCCCAGCCATCCCCCTTGTAAAATTGTCTTCTCCCTTTCCATCCCCTTGCTTTAATGGATTTAGCTTTGCTATTTACCGCCTAATCGCGAAAAGACGATATTTAAATGTCAGTCTTACGTTATTTGCGCTGTAGTTTATGCTGTTTTGTATCCTCTGTGCCTTTGTGGCTTATATTCCTTGTTGCTTATTTGATTGGAGCCTGCAAAAGCGTGCTTCTCATAGGCTAATGCAACTTCAACGTGGGTTTCACTTTGGACGAGAATTGCAGATGTTACAGGTTAAAAATGTTAAGCGACCGGTTCAGCGGGACACAGAAAGTTTTTTTGTAAAGAAGAAAACGGTGAGATAACCAGTTTAATGTATTATTAATACATACTATGTCCCTTAGGTAATAGTTGTGAGCAAACGAACATGTGAGCTATCTAACGTATTTATTTGCTTTAAATAACATGACCGATTTTAGATTCTAATGACAGGGTGACGTATTGAATGTAAAAGGTATATTGAGCAGTAAATTGTGTGCAGTTGAGATAGTAGAGGTATGTTTTAGAAATCCTGCACTGGTAATATATCATTGTTGGTATTATATAAGCAGCAAAACCAGGCACACTTCCAAAGTGTACGTGCTAGACAATTAAGGCTTGATAAGTACAATCAGCAGGGCAACTGTGTGAAAGGAATGGGAGTTAATTTAAGCACACAGACACTGTCCTTGGACAGTTTTAGCAATATTTTCACATGAAGGTTGTGATTGAGGGTGGTTTAGTTTTTTTAACCACCAAATTTGTTGGAGTCTTGGTAATCAAACTAAGCCTTGACAGATACTGTTTATGCCTTTGAGGGTCTGTAAAGCCACAGCTTTTTAGAAGAGTAAAACAACAGATCCTTCATCACCTTTGTGCAACTTTGAGGAGATGGGGGACATCAGGGCCCTCTGGCCTCGTAAAGATGAGGAAGAATGCGCATGAGCTCATGCACACACACACACACACACACACACATGACTGTGTGCACACATACATACACATACACAAATCGACCACTGCCTACAACTCTCACCTCCTGAAGGTTGCTAGTGGGAGATCAGCAGTTTGGTTGAGTTGGGGATGGGGAATTAAAATAAACTGAAAGTACAAAGGAGAAAGAAAAAACTTAGCCTTTTTGAACACATTGGTCTGTTGCTGCAATATGGCTGTGTGTTGCATTGACAATTTTCAGTTGCGTGCACACTGATGTATATCATTTCCTCATAACTACAGCTCAGCAGAATGTTTTAAGTGGAGTTTGTCTTCATAGGAAGTCAATAATCATACAAATGAAAAGCCTTCTGAGTTTGGGCCCAGGGTGTCCTGACTTAAATGTACCAGCAGGTGTCACTGTGGAGCAATAATAAGGTGAGGTGACACTGAGGCTGCGTTCCAATACTTTTTCTCGTCTCCCCCTTTCCTCCTCTCCTTTCCTACCCTGGAAATACGCTGGAAATATGTGGAGGAAAGGAGGGGAGGAAACGAGTGGAGGAAAGGAGAGGAGGAGGAGATGAATCGAATATTGGAACAGCTAATCCGATTTGCCTGTCATCAAAGTCGATGTCGGCTATTGATGAAGTAATAATTTCGACTGACTCTGGGGATACCAAAGCCAATCAAAATATTCTGTGCGATGGTCTTTTAACCTGACTGGTCGTGAGCACAATGATGTCACCCAGAAATGTGAAAAGACTTCCGTGGTAGGATACATCGATGTATCCTCCATTTGGAGGACACAAGAAAGGAGGAAAGGAGGAGGCGACATTTCGCTTTTGGAACAGTGGAGGAAAGGAGGACACAAAGTCAGCTTCTGGGGCACAGAGGAAAGGAGGGGAGGAAAGGAGGAAAGGAGGAGATGAATTTGAGTATTGGAATGCAGCCTGACAGTATTTGAGCAACAGTGACCTTTCCAGCACCACTCTGCTTTTCAGCCGATATATGCTGGGATAGGCTTCAACGCCCCCATGACCCTAGGCTGAATTTTTTATATTGACAATGAATTACCTGCTGTTTGAAACTGGTTTGGAGGCTCCCTTTACGCATATATTAGCTACAGTGCCTATACTAGGGAAGATGGCACCTATTGGTAAGCAGACTCAACACCACAACAAGATGTATGTGGCTGCAGAGGGTAGAGGTTCTTCTCAAATCAGGTTTTTTCCTTGCTGCACATGGGCACCTCCCCCCCTTCTTTCCTGTTTCTCTGATTTTTCCCTCCATTCATTTTACCCCATCCATTAATAAACACTTTACTTTGTTTTCCTACTCCAGCTCTGGGCCCCTGCTTGGAGCTGAAGTCAAACACTGCAGCCCAGCCCTGGCTCAGCTATCTTTCTGTGCTGCTTGTCCTGCCCTCCCTGTGCAAAGAACATTGACTTAACTGTTCTACTACAAATCTGGTTATTCTACCTAAATTGTTTTAACATTGTTATTGTAATTGATGTTCATGCTATTATTTCAATTATCAGTAAGATTCATGTTCAAAAGATTCATTTCAAATGTTAGTAAGATTCTTGTCAGCCATGTGCCGGCCAGAAGCAGATGGGCTCCCCCTCTGAGCCCGGTTCTGCTGATGGTTTCTTCCTGTATGTCAGGTAGTTTTTCCTAGCCACTGTTGCCTTGGCTTGCTGTGAGTGGGTTTTAGGCCAGGGATCAATTGTAAAGCTGCTTTGTGACAACTTGTTGTAAAAAGCACTATATAAATAAAATTGAACTAAATTGAAATAGAAATCAGTAAGAAGATCACTGAGACATAAAAGGGAATGTGATTTTGAGCTGTGTAAAAAGTTAAACTTCAAACAGGTTAACTTCTGATAAAGTGTCTCTGACAAACTATTGATAACTAACTTAGCAATGATTTATTCAATTTTTGTACCAAAAAAAACAAAACTAATATTTTATTTTAGGGGCTGAAATTAAGCATTAAGGTATTTCCCCATCATTTTCAGGATGGACAACAGTACAGCTTCCAGTTCATATATTGCTTGCAGTATACAAATAATACATAATGAACTTAAGAGATATTTACAGATTATAAATGTGATTGGCTAAGAAGAGTTCGAAGCAATACAATACAATAAATACATAGTACACCAGGTGCCCTTGAGTTACACCTTTATTTCCCACAATCCCATTTTGTAATTGGCATTTGGTCATCCTCTCCTCCCCATTTCGTGATTGGCAGCTTTAATTGACAAACTTGATCCCTGGGCCAATAACATCCCAAGGAGCACCCTACCCAGGGGCAGGCTTGTAGATTTGAAAGTGTCTTTAATCTGAGTGGTCTTTCACTATGATGTAAAAATAGAGAGTTCAGGTTATTGACTGTTTTCTGATATGTCTGATAGTGTACTGATGGAACACATGTGTGGGGTATGCCCAACAAGCACATTACTCTGTTGACAACATACCAGCTCTCCCACTTGAACTGTAATTGTTATGTGGAAATTGATGTGAAAGACTATGACCTGAGACAGAAACACTTGTGTTGATGCAAATATATTTCATGCTGCAGTTCTTAGTTATTTGCAGCTGATTGTGACAAATGACAGTAAGTTATTGTTTGTAAAGTTGATCTGCCTTATTTAGATGGCTTAGAAGCCTGGTGTGATAAGGACATTCTGAGAAAATGTTCATTTGCCTGTAAACCTATTTGTACAGCATTTCAGTACTGGTACAGAAACTTTCAAAATCTGTTATATAATTTCTTGAAAATCATAATGCATGAATTCGAGCATTTAGTGGAGTTCTGTGGTCTGCAGTCCTAAAAGTGAAGCATTATGTCTCTTGAAAACATTTCATAAACTTTTGTGTAAAATAAGTGAGTTATTCATTTACAATTCATAACACATTGACTATTTCCAATCAAGATTTTTATTTAGCTCATTTCTCTGTAAACAGGCTGGACTGCCATTGGTGCTCCCTAAAGGTAAAACGCTGTTCTGAGAACCCTGTAGGCCATGGATATGGTGGTTATTATGCCAACCAAAAATGCAAGGGCCCTACAAGGCTGGGGCAGTGGGGTCAGGTATGCAACCGTGTGAAAGAACCGGGCCCCTACAAACACCCTGAAATGCAGGAGCGCAGTGCGAAGGTCAGGGCCGGTCAGGGCATACAGCAAGCCAATCAGGACAAAGGGAACAACATTCTCCAGGTCATTCTGATGGCATCTGTAGAAAGCACAGAAAGAATCACTTTATACTGCATGTCTGTAATTATGTCTAAAACCAATACAACTATACCATACAGGGGAATCTGCAAACTAGTTTGATATAAACATACATTGATGGTATTTTTTGGAATAATCCAGAAAATGGATATTCCAGAATATTTTCCGGAATAATCCAGAAAATACCATCAACTTCAGTATGTCTGTATGCACAAAACCCACATAGGACTCTGACACAAAACTAACAGGATACAGCCATATTTGGTTATAACATATTTCACTGGATTTATAGAGTTACCAATATGATTAAAATGATATGTAAAATGTTTTGTACAAAAATCTGATTTTTTCCCCTCCTGCTATCAGACTACTCATTACTGCTGTGAGGGTCCAGATCAGGGTGAAACTAATATGGATTTGGAAATCTTTTTAAATATTGTCCATGCTGCTCTGAGTATAACACATTTTCCAGCTCATCAAAAATGAAATTCTTATCTGAGTAAAAATCAAAATCATCGAGAGGACAGCCATGTAGAAATCAAACAAGATGGCAAGACAAACTGAGGTACTACTGCTGTGAGGAAGATGTTAATTAAAGGTCATTTGGGGGTGCACCCATCAGTGTCTCTCTCTGGAATTTATATGTGTGATCCACACAAAGCTCCAGAGCTTGAGGCCCACCACAAACTACAGCAAATGAAAAGGGCCAAAATGGCAAACTGCAACTCATCACAGCCACCTGGATGCCCTTTCGTCTGACATTTCCTCTTCAGGAATGCTAGAGGTCAGAACCTTTGCCTCACCCAGGCCATTTAACTGTTCAGAGAGTACTTCATGTACCCCCAGAAGCCTGCACCACATACACAAGCATACACTTGTGTTAATAAATGTTCTACAATGATTTATTTGAGAAAGCAGCCAGATGATTAAATGTTTCAAGTCAAATTGTAATCATCACACAATATTTGATTATATGTTTGTATGGTTATGCACAAGTGAGTATCATGTATGTAATACTTGGATAGTTTCCCAAAAATAGATTAAGCCTAGTCCTTGACTTTTTTAAGTAGAGATCTGCATTGATGTTTTATGTTAGTCTAGGACTAGGCTTAATTTAGGCTTAAGGTCTGGGAGACCCAGCTCCAATTACCAACACACATAAGATTCCGTTCATTTCCAGTACTCCCCAACAAACAATTCAGACTGTTTTTGGTCTAACACAGCACTGTAACTGATATTTCTTTGCTGGGATTTCCTATTGAAACAAAAGCGTGGTAAAGATGAAATTACAATTATGCATCTGTACCTTCTGACACGCTCCACATCAGGATCTATTCGCACCAGCTTCTTTTTGTCCTCTTCACTCTTCACCAATGCTGTATCTTCCAGGTTAGCAAAAACCTTCAGAAAATAACCACATGGAGGAATACTGTGAATGTTTCACAGATTAACTGAATATTCCAACATTATTGATAACAACATCAAGACATTCTCTTACAGTTCAGTGGAGGCCACTAGCTATGATTTAATCGAAGCAATACCATCATCTGTTTCCATAAATCATTGTCCAACTATGTTAAACTTATTAGATATATTAACCTATTTTCAGACTAATCTTCTACTTAATGGTCCACCTAAGCGAAGCACTACAGTGCTGTAATGCTATGCTAAAGCTACTGTCACTGTGTCATGTTTGCTGGGATGAAGTTAAATTTCCTAATGTATACATTATTTATTCCTACCTGTATTTTTTGCTGCAGTTGTTATTCTTATGGCAAAAATGTTTTCCCTCTATTTTTACAGAATGACCACCTGGTAAGATTAAGCTACGTATTGCTATTATCTAGCCTTGCAATACTAGTTTTTGCCACCAGTGAAGTGACACCTCAGTGTTTCTGAGACACCCCTTGTCTTTCCCCAAACTTGGTCATTTTGCTTCTTAAGTGGGAACCAATATGCTTCTTCCATCTTCCATTTCCATAACCACAACTAACAGTCAACAGTAAAGAGGTTCCCATTGTCCAACATTAGCTGTTTCACATGACATGTGTTCTATTTTAAAATATATTTTACACAAATATGAAATAAAATAAAATAAACTTGTGGGACTGAAACCCATTATGTTAATCATTTTAATTTTAACAAATTTAATAGACAAGGGTATCAAAAACATTTCTACCATGAATATTTCCTTTATTATTCCTCATACAAATATCATATGTATATCTAAAAATCTATAAACAAACAATAACAATAAAATTATTGAGTGCACCTTGAAGTTAAATAAATGTAAATGTAATGAGTGTAAATATCCCTCCACAATGTCAACAAATGTCAACAGTAATGGGATGGACTTTGAATCAATATATTCAATTAAAGAGAAGCTTTTAAAATGTTAATGAAACTATGCAATACTGTACTTTTGCATACTATACTGTATTTTTATATTGTATCATACCTTTCTGTACAGTACAGGTGAAATTTTGCTAGTGATTGTAAAACTTAAACAATAGAGAACCTTCTCATTCCATACTATACCATTATATGAGATACTTGTCGTATTTATTCTTAGCGAAAGGAGAGTTCAAGGTGATCTAATAGAGGTTTTTAAATATATTAAAGAGCTAAATAAGGTTAATTACATGGGTGAGTTTAGTCTGTACAACAAACGGGAATAAATGGAAATTAGTTGAATAAGTTGCGCACTTATTAAAGTATTATTTTATACAAAGACCAATACATGGAATAGGTTGCCAGGTCATGTAGTTGAGCCAGAGACCCTTGCTGTGTTCAAAACCAGACTTTGGATATTCTTTAGTTTAAAAGGCAAGCTTAGTTGAGCGGAATAGCCTGTTTTGTTATGACATGTTCTTATTTTCTTACTTACTGTAGAACTGTCTCCCCAGTATTGTTTGTCTGTGTCTGATACTATTTCTCAAAATATTGTGCGTCTTAATGGCATAGCAATACTGTGCATGTAATTCTGTTACTTTGTATACCACACAGTAACTTATACAGTAATTTATAGCCAGTGATTTGTAAAAAAAAAAAAAAAAAGGGCATGGTCAACCTCGGAATGGAAGAATGGTGGTATAGGCCAACGTTTTTTTATATTCATGCATAATCATAGGAAAAAAGACAGAAAATGTACGTGTACCATTAATACAAAAATATCCAAAACTATCCAATTATTTACAATTTCACTTTATTTATATAATAACAATATTATTAGCGCAGAATTTCAAAAACAGACCTCTACACTGTCACAACTGCAAACAAGTTGCTGCTTAATATACCTTTTACATTCAATATGTTACTCTCTCATTAGAATCTAAAATCGGTCATGTTATTTCAAGCAAATAAATATGTTAGATAGCTCTCATGTTTGTTTGCTCACAAATGAACAGGTTAGCTGCCATGCAATATATATAATATGTTTATGAATATGTTATCTGCGATGGTCTCATTCAAGATTAAACATTGGCTGAGCTGTTGCCAAAGTTTTGATACATAAGGGACATATAATGTATTAATAATATTAATAACTGGTTATCATCTCACCTGTCATTTCCTTCTTTAATAAAAAACTTCTAAGGTCCTGCTGAACCAGTCACTTCGGAATTTTACCCTGTAGCATCTGCAATTGTTCTGGAATTTATTGTGTTCTCTTATGCATGTTCTTTTACGTGAGAGCCATCTAGTGGCTTTTCTGGTTATTGCGCTTATAGCTATCCTACAGGAAGTTACAGGAAGTAGAAAGAATTATGCCATTATTGTTAGCAGTGCATGGCAGTAGCTTTTCAGTATCTCTATCTATTCTTTTCTATGTTTGTTACACATAATGTCTGTAAGTATTATTTTATCATTTGTACTTTTTCATAGCAGCTATCCCTTTATTCAGTCCTTCTGTAAAGATAGCAATGTATAACAAGGTTAAGCTTTATATCTTGTAACTGTTTGCTGTTTGCTGTTACAGTTTTAAAGTTGGTTTGGATGAAACCATAAACAGCACAAAAGCAAAACTCACAGTGAAGTTGCATTAGCCAATGAGAAGCATGCATTTGCATGCTCCAATCAAATGAGCAATAAGCAATCAAAAGCCACAAAGCCACAGAGGAAACAAAACAACACTGGAGCGCAAATAATGTAGAATTGATATTTAAATATTGCTGATAGGATTCATCTTTTCGTGATTGGGCGATAAATAGCATAGCTAATTCCATTAAAGCAAAGGGGATGGGAAGGGAGAAGACAATTTTATAAAGTGGATGCTTGTGATCAAGATGCACCCTCCTGCATCCCCCCTCAACTCAAGCCCTGTATATGAGACAGAACTTGAGCATTACTTGAGCTCAGTGCTGTTACCTCATCATCTTCACACAATGTACTGTACCTTTCTTGTCAGGCGGAAGTATGAGGTCATAAAAGACATAAGCATCATCTTGAGGATGACAAATGTGGCATAGGTGGAGAAGGCCAGGAACACCTCACTGTCAATCATGTGAACTACTTCGGCCATCACTCTGTCAGCCTGAGAACAAAAGTGACACAGCAGTGAACTTCTCAAAGGATTTAAATTAAAGTAACTGGACATGACTGAGGGCATAGAAATTTCCATGGTTGCAGTGTTGGGAGTGTGGATAAGTGTACTGTAACCCAGATTATATTTACTATCAGCATAGTCTTTTTAAAGGTATCCATATTTAAACTCCATACAATGCTCCTCAAGAGACAAACATGAAAATGGTTATCAATCAGTCCATCAGTTAAGGAAGTACCCTATAGTGTTGTATGAGAAAATGTAATAAAATGGCCTCTAGAAGGGACTTCTGGTTGGAAAGTGTAAAGCGAAGATGTGTCAGAAAGAGCCTCCCAATCACCTTGATATAAACTACTTTAAAAACCCATAGAACACTTTAAACAACATCGGCAATTGGTCTCATTAATAATTTTAGATGAGTCATTTATTTTTGAGAATATGTTTCCCCCTACTTAGGGATGTAATGGGGAACCAGGTTTTTGCAAAGCTGCATGAACTAGACTGAGTGCATCATGTGCATCATTCCAAGGAAGCCCAAGGAAGGTCAATCATCTTGATCAATCATCGCCGCTTTCCATCACTATCAAGACAGGGAGCAAGCATTGGGCCAGGCAGCATAAGCTGAAAATGCCTGTTTGCAAATCTCTTGCGAGGGAGAGAAAATATTCTTTGAGACAAGTGCAGAGGCATTTTGCCAGAGAGGGATTATGGAGTGGATGGATGTGGATGTGATGGTGGAGGCAGCCCCTGAGGAACAAGCGGACTTATTGTGGCTTCCCCACCGTAGGCAATTGACACTAGTACAACTTTCTATTTACAATGAAATGTTAGACTGTTAAAGGCTGTGATAGTTCAGAATAAGTTCTTGAGAACGTAAATACATATCAGGAACACTGAACACAATACTGTGACGTTTCCCTTTTTTTTCATCCGGGCCTAAAAAAAAAAAAAGTTCTGGTTGGTCCTATCAGTCTCCACCCAGTCAGCTAGGAACTAATGGCATCTACGTCCTACCAACACGTTATTTTACAAGTAATATGCATATGGATCCTACAAAGTTTACAAGCAAAATTTCACTGAAATGAGTGCAGAATTTATTTCAGCTACATGTTTTAATTTTGTTGTGAGACAGAGGTTACATGCTAATTTTGCTGAGTTTTACGTATTGATGATCAGCAGGGTATTTTCTCATCACTGGGGGGTTTGAAAGTGCCTTTTGGTAATTATTAGGAGCTCTTTGGAATAAAGTTTGAGAGAGAAAATACATCTCTGGAAGTGGGACCGTAAAGGAGGTATCTTGCTTGCTGCAATTAAAGGGGGAAGTTTTGGGCTGTTTGGGTTAATGATTGCTGTGAATGAGAATGCTGACTGTAAATGTTTAGGTATTTCCTGTATTTGTATTTTCTTATGCATTTTTTATTTGGTTTGAGGACATTGTGAAATTTAGATCATATTTTAGTCATATTTTAAAACAACTTGCTATGAGTGCAGCACTGAACCAAATGAAGTAAGCAACGATGACTAACAGGTTAGGAGGTAGGGATGGCAGGCAATCTGCCATCAGATTTATATCTTGGAGCATGAAAGGACTTAATGGCCCAGTAAAGATGTCAAAAATATTTGCTCATCTCAAAAATCTGAAAACCAATATTGCTTTCCTCCAGAAATGCATTTATGTAATGTATTCTGACCACATAAGAATAAAGAAAGGGTGCGACAAATCTTTCATTCTAAATGTAATACTAAAGCAAGAGGAACAGCTATACTAATTCACATGAAAATTCAGTTTACACCCTCTAAAGTCACGTTCGACCAACAAAGGTGGTACAGTATAGTTCCTGGAGAGCTTTTTAATACTCCTTTTCTGCTTGTGAATGTCTATGCCCCAAATTGGGATGATGTGGGATTTGTGCAGAAGCTTATCCATAGGTTACCCAGCCTTAACTCCCGTCTTTTGGTCTTGGGCAGAGATTTTAATTGTGTTATGGATCTGGGCCCTCATTTATCAACCATGTGCACAGAAACAGAAACGTTCACAAACCGTTCATATGATCACTTCAAAGCAAGGAGTGGAATTCATCAATTTTTACTTGTACTTGAGAATGTTCATAAATCTATGCACAAAACTGACCAGGCGTACGAACAGCATCTTGTGATAGAAAAGTGGAACTGCAAATTAAATACCACCCGCCAAATGGAGAAAGGATTGATATATATATATATATATATATATATATATATATATATATATATATAATTATAAACTATGAAGAAAAAAGATAATGCATTAACACTCTGTCTATGTACCCTGTATGTATTTCTTATATATACTTAGGCTACTATAGTTTCATTCAGAGTTCTATCCAATTCATAAGAATAAAACCAAGTTCAATTAAATCATTAAGTTAATTGTAAAGACAGTGGAGTGTAAGGGATTTAGGCCATTAAACTGTATAAAAGGCAACACTGTGGCATTGAGGACGAGTATAAATATAATAGAACAATTTTAGGTAGCCCCTGTTCTTCCAGACATTGTAAGAAATTCAATAAACTCAATATTAAATTCAATAAAGACAAAAGTAACATTTACATTGCAGTGATTTAATTTTTTTTTTTGGTGTTTGACACAATCAGCTAGTTCTTTTAATGTGTGATTTATGTCTGTTGGCACAATACACACATTCTACAATTATTGTATCACTCCAAGAATTGACATGTTGATCTCTTCTTGTTGTTTTGGGACAGCGTCAGTCAACATGCTTGGAGCAGCCGAAATGCTCCCCAAGGCAAGCGCTTGCAAAAGTGGACCAAGATACTGAATCGACTGCAGCTCTGACCTGTTCTCATGTAGTAATTTTGCTCTTGTTTGAGAAATGGGAGCGGAGCGTTCCAAAAAGGATTTTTTGTTTCTTCTCAACTTCAGTAACTAAAACTTCAATTTCGGCTTCTGAAATGTTTCCCTTCTTTGGCTTTGTCTTGTCCATCTCCATCCACACATATTAGTGCCATTTCTTGCAGCTTTTAGAAGGAGGATGCATAACCATATTTGGCAATTTAAGGATGGTTCTTTATGTAAATGAGGCTTCACGTGCATGAACAGCGTGGTTTAGAATGTGTGGGATTTATCAAGGTAGAGTACAGATGTGTGTAAATCAATTGTATGAGGATTTGATAAATACCAATTATTTTGTGTATATGTAAATTCTAAATTTTCTTCTTAAGACTAAATTTAGAAGCTTTTCTACAAACTCCATAAATGAGGGCCCTGGTTTTAGATCTGTCTAACCCTAAGGTGTGCACTTTTTCCAAAATGGCAAAATTTTTTCAGAATTTCTGGACAGGGTGTGTAGATCCCTGGTGCTTTCTTAATCCACATAACAAGGTTTTTTCCTGTTTTTTTCTAATGTACATCTTTCTTTTTCAAGAATTGACTATTTTTTTCCATGTTGGAAAAAGTGGAACACTCAGAGCCCTCCTGTACTCTTAGATCTATCATTCTCTCTCAACTATAGCAGCCGCCTTCATTGGCATTTTAATAGTACATTATTTTGGATAATAGATGACCATTTTTGCAGTTAAATATCAACCTCTATTAAATCCAATCTATCAGACACTGTATCTCCTTCTCTACTATAGAAGACCCTTAAAGCTGTCCTCAGGGGTGTACCAATATCATACTCGGCTTATTGATTGCATACTTGAATTAGACTGTTTATATTCAACATCATCCACTCCTGAACTTTATAAAGACAGGGTAGCTCTCCAAAGTAGGTATAACTTGATTTCATTTAATCAAACAGAACAACTCATTCTTAGGTCACGAGGTATGTGACTTTTGACCTATCAACTTAAATCTAAGTCTGCCTCATAACTCAAATCTCAAACTCAGGATTCTTCAGGTGAGCTAACCAAAGATCCTTGAGAGATTAATGATATTTTTAAAACATATTACTTAATCAGAGTCACTTCAGGATCTGTCATTGTTTTTAGATTTTTTGATAAAATAGAATTTCATCAAAATTTCCTCTGATCAAAAACAGAGCTGGATCAACCCATAGAAATAGAAGAAATTATTTATCAATAAATAATAATACTATCAATGCCATGCACCAGGGCCCGATGGGTTTCCAATTGAATTTTATTTAAAAAATGTTTGTCCAAATTAACTCCTTTATTCATATATTTTACCATTCTCTATCCCAAGGCATACTTCCAAGAATGCTCACTGAGGCCGCAATCACCCAGGCAGAAACACTTCCAAGTGTGGTTCATATCCCCCAGTATCATAACTAAATTCTGATGTTAAAATACTGATAGCAATGTGATTAAAGATACCACTGGTCAACATAATATCAACTGACCAAACAGGTAACATTTAGCAGATGTCTCACATTAGAGAATAAGTGTTGTCCTCTAATGAAACCTGTTTGGTCAGTTGACATTATGTTGACCAGTGGTATATGTGTGGGACCAGTGGAAACCCCAGAATATATTGTTTCATTAGATGCAGAGAAGGCTTTTGACCATGTAGAATGGGATTACCATTTCTGTTTTGGAAAAATTTGGTTTGGGGGAAGTTTTATCCAATAGGTCCACCTTCTGTACTCGTCTCCACAGGCATCTGTTGTCACAACCAGCTGTGCTCATAAGTTTTCACTCTATACAGGGGCACAAGACAAGGATGCCCTTTGAGTCCCCTTTTATTTGCTTTAGCAATAAAACCATTATCTTTGATGCTAAAAGCTGCACCTCTAATTAAGGGTATCCACAGATGGGGGATAAAGCACAAGTTATTTCTTTATATGGATTACATACTGCTATACGTCTCAGACCCTGATGTCCTGTATCAATAAAAAGGGTGAATGTCTACTCGTAATTGGCTGTGCAGATCCCGGATAATGCCTTACCGTTTCACTTGTCAAAGTCTGGTTTCAAATACTTCGGCGTCGGTGTTACACTTTTGTTTTTGAACAGAACCTTGCTCCACTTGTCACCAAACTCAGATCTGATTTTCAGAAATGGGATATTTTACATATGACTTTAGCTGGCAGAGTGAACTGTGGGAAAATTAGAGTTTTACCCAGATTTCTTCCCCTCACCCCCTGATTTTTCCCAACCTGAACTTGCTTTGGGAGGAGAGGCTGAACATGTGACTCCTCTGATTCATGTAACAACAATCTTACTTCTATTCACACTGCCTATGATGTTGGAGGATGACGCAGTCAGTTTACCCTCACTATAGCAATGAGGCCGACGAGCTTTCCCCCACCATCCCTGGCAGGCCTCCGAACATAGCCGGCAATGATGAGACTAGGATTCATGCCCCCGATCTCAGGGCTCCCAGGTGAATGTCTTACCCTGTGAGCCACCCAGAGGCCCCCTGTCTCTATTTTAATGTCTTACCATTTTCCTACCAAAGTCCTTTTTAGTCAGGTAGATAAATTAATTGTGTGGTTTATATGGAATAGAAAATCTCCTAGGATAAGCAAGGATTTCCTCCAAATACCATGAAAAGGGGGTGGTTTGGCTCTCCCTAAACTTAGACATCATTATGGGGCTGCAAATGTACAAAAAATTGCTGACTGGATGCAATCCCCTGACACACATTGATGTGAACTATAATCATGAAGGATCATGTTTATGTACAGGTTGGTGTATTTGTTAGCTTCAGCGACTTGCACTCCAAGTACACCCTATAAAAAACAAACTTATTTTGTTACTTTCAAGCTCGTCAATTCATTAGAAACCATAGCCTGCAGTTCCCTCACCTTCCAGACAAGTTGCTTGTGGTTGCCCATCCAGTTGAAAGGTCTAATAGACCATATTTATTCAATAAACTGTCATAAACTGAGAGAATACTAGTCCACTATATTTGACATACTCTCTAAAGTATTAAATTTTGCGATAGAACAATGCAGTACAATTGCAATATTTGGGGTTCCAGATGATGATGTAAATTTGACACAAAAACACTGTATCATCATACCATTTACATCATTGCTAGCTTGCAGACAAATTCTGCTTCACTGGAAATCAGGCAACGCCCCTACTTCAGCACAATAGTTCTGGGATGTGATGCTATTCTCAGATTTAGAGACTATCAAATATACAATCAGAGGATGTAATGAATTTTACTCTGTTTGGGAACCTTTATTATCATATTTCTCAACATCCAATCTCTTTCATGATTTGAGCTAAGGTGCCTTATGGGTGATGACCCCCACCATCACAACATACGTGTATAAATGTAATATACATGGATAAGGTTATATCTTTACATGCATTGTGCTCAGGGTGTTGAGGCATCTATGTTATCTATTCTTTTTTCTCACTGACTCAGCCATTTGTTTACGATATTGTTATTTCCATTTTTTTTTAAAGCAGTCAGTATGGGAGATTAACCATTATCCCCTGACACACCAGTACCAAGGCAGCCATGGTCATGCTGTCTTGCTATCGTCACATGCTGTAGATATATTTGTGCACAAAATTTGATATTTTACTTATTTATGGCCAAAACAATATTGATTACTAATGATAATGTGAGCCTGAATAATCACGAGGAATAAGGATACTAAAGCGCACATTTTCTTTTAGTCTCTAGAGTGCGCTATTTAGAGCAAATATGTGCCCTTAATGTGCGTACGCATGGTAAAACGTATCGTATCAGTACGCACATTCTCACGTCAAGTAGAAGTTTTTTAAATCCCAAACTGTGCGTGAAAATCGGCGTACATACATCTTGGAGCGTGTGTGTACGCACGGTTTATAAATGAGGCCCCTGGAATGGGCAACGCTGTTATAGTACGACTTGTATATGAGCATATATTCATTGTTATTAATCTTAGTTATGCACGATTTGAGAAATTATTTTTGGATCATGAGAAAAAAAATCAACGAAAACTTTCATAAATAACGCCCCAGGTCTCATAGTTGAGAAAACTAGCTTTGATATACGAAATAAAATTAGTTTGTTTGAAACTAATGATACACATTTTCACCGGTTGACTGTGATAGATGAGGCATACATTACTCGTTGGGAAATATGGACATTTTATGGTCACGTTGTCAAGGAAGCTTTCCTCTCAGTCTTGTGGCTGAAAAGTGAAGTGATTTGAAGCGACGCATTCTCCTATGCTAACAAGTAACGTGCTATGTAGAATTAAGGCCCCAGTACACGCAAACCGGTCCTCCTCAGCGAATCACAGCAAAACACAACAGCATTATGCTTACATTTCAAAACTATCTGATTACTTAAAAAAGGGTCCCTCTAAGTTGCGTATGCATTTCTATGAGAACAATACTAATGACGTTGCAACTGTGAGCTTGAAAACTGAACCAATCATTGGTAAACTGCTGTAGTCTTAGATTCATAAGAATATGTAACTAAGAAACGCTACATTTAACTGAATAACAATTAAACGTGGTGTACTCAGTTCAGATGCCACAGACTCCAATTTTGTTTTCAAATGCACGCAAGATAATTGAGTCACGTTAAATGCATGCAACTCTTAAAACCATAACAGATACACTATATTTCAAGGTGTGCACTACTTCCAAAGCAAGGCATGACAATAGCAAACGTGCCATATTGTTCGTTGCAGAACTTACTTCAACTTTGTAAATCAATTCCTACTTTATATTGACTAAAATTGAAAACGACTTTGTGGAATAAACTGCAAACATGGATAAGTGATTAAAAAAATCATTTCTTGTCCCCTACCTTTCAGCTCGGACTCTTTTAAGATTACACTGGGTACAAAACTAAAAGGAAAACTCATACAAAATGGGCGTATGTTCTAGGGACTTGGGGCTGAATGGTAGGATACCAGGACCAAGGCGGTGCGTTGTTGCGTAACCAACTGCCTTTTCTCTCTCTCTCTCTGGCACCAGAAGAACTCCCCATTGAACCTATGTTATGTGGAACAACAACAGCAACTTCTTATTGTTCGATCATTCCTGATTATGTGAGTGATCCTTTTCACCACTACAATAAAAGAGAAAACACAAAACTAAATTGGTGGCTACCTGCTGTTAGAATGTTCATCACATCTCTTTGTTGCCACCGTTTTGTTTGCTTAAGCTGAATTCTGACCATAGATGCGTTTCCGCGCAAGCGTTAACGGTCAAAGATCACTGTTCGCTTTCTGCTTACTCACAGCGATCATTCAGGTGAGCTGCCTGAGGTCACTCATGACTGAAATTGGCTTGCCTCGAGTTACAACAGGATTGTATGATGTGTAACACGTTGATTTTTCCCAATTCAAAAATTGTGAAATTGTCCTACCATGCTCATTCTTTCTGTTCAGTCTGGCTGTCACTCACATTGATTGTCTATTAAGATTGTGTTATTATAGATAACTGGTTATCGGATGATAAACCATATTCCAAGGAAACCCCGGTAATAATAGAGAAATATTATGGTGCATGACACAGTTTTTATATTACATCACCTGAAAGCAGAATATTTCTCTTACATCTAGCAGAAGCCCAGTTTTTGTGCTCATCACATCAGGCAACACCTTGTTACACACTGGCCTTGGTTACAAGAAGTTCAAAATGGTGGCCCAGCCATAAATACCTGCTGTACTGAAATACCATGATGTATAGTTTTTATTCAGACAGGGTCACAAAGGTGTGGATTCAGTTCTGTGGTAATTTTGGGACTTTATATTACTTTTTGATTTTTCAGCAACTGTTCTGCCACATTTCTGTCTATTCTTGTGAGTGAGCTACAATTAGCAAACTCTGCTTTTTTCCTAATGGAGTTTTTCTTTGTTTAGCTAATGCTTCACAATTTTTTACACTGTTCTCCTTTACACATTCAATCAATTCGGTGGCACACCAGCAATTTAGACACTAACTACTCAATCCCTCTCATAAACTGGTAAATCTCTCATGTTTGAATGCCTTAGAAACATATGTAGTAATGTGTTAACATCATTTATAGTTATACCATACATGCCTTTTTAGTGAGTCTTTTTTTTTTGTGTTTTTAATAATTTTTCTACCCCCTGTATGAAATGTGCCATGAACCAACCTGTCCAAATAAACAAAAGTTTTCTTTTGATATTTTTAGATTACTGACAGTTAAGGGAACATGATAACTATGTCAGACTGAAACAAGCAATGCAGCTCTTATTAGTTCTACCACCACCTCACACTGAGCGAAACATGGGGCCTTAGGAAGGGCCTGGCTTCTCCCAGGACCAAGGAGTCTATTCTGGTCAGGAACAGCAGAAACCTGAAAAGCAGAGAAGTGAACTCACAGCTGTTCTACTGCACACAGTGTCTTATGGGACCCTATATCCACTGCTGATTGGCTCAGCATAGACAGAAAGCCCTTCCCACATTCAAAGCTATGTCCCTAAGGGAGGAGTTAACAGTTTTCCTGAGTGAGGGAGGGGCCTAGGTTCATTCCTGTTTCGCACCCATGTGGTGGTGATGTCTGGATCTTGTTACAGAAGAGCCATAAAATACAAACCCCCTGTGAGCAGAGGGGCAGATTTTTTTCCTGCTCAGAAATGGGGGAAAGTGGGAATCAGAATGTCCAGACCCTGATAAGCATGTAAGCAATGAGTGTGTAAATAGCTTCTGTTGTAAGCTTTCCAACAATGTAGCATGTGCTGGAGTTAAGCCAGAGAGCCATGCTTGGCTTGGGGCTGAGGAAATTCTTCCATTATTGGGCATTGTACAACATATGTAATTCTGTTTGTGATTTGTATGTATTTTGTAAAAACAGAAACATTCCTCAAAGTCAATAAAATTATAAACATAAGAACAACCAGGCTCAGGGACAGCAACTACATTGCTAAATCTCATTGAAGTGAAAGTTACATAGATGTTTGGGAGACAGATTGCTAGAGCACAATGTCAGTGCTCACTGGGACAGTACTAACCATGCAACAGTCAGACTGCTGGAGCAAAATGTTATTACTCACGGGGACACTACCAACCATGCAACAGTCAGACTGCTAACGCAGGATGTTAGTACAGGTTGAGCATCCCTAATCCGAAAATCCGAGCGCCAACATGACGCCACAAGTGGAAAATTTCACACCTGACCTATATGCGATTTATGACCATCCATACATACAACCGAAAAATATACTGTGTAAATAAAAAATAAAGAACGAATACATTTACATATAAAAATAACACTGGGTCGTACATCTGCAAGTGTTAATGGCTGCGTGCGTAAAATAGTGACCGTCAAACGATATCCCGGCATTGTATAAATCACAGCATCTCTCTTAGTTCTTGCTCTCAGTTGCCACGCCGTAAACAGTAAAGATAACGGATTTTCGGCATTGTGTCTTCTACGTGCTACATGTGTACTTCTACATGCAATGCTAACATACGTCCGACTTATGTCCATTTCGAGATACAACCGGTGGTAAAAACGAACTTTATGTCGGGGAATGGCTGCAAATATTCCAAAATCCGAAAAAAATCCTAAATCCAAAACACTTCTGGTCCAGGCATTTCCGATAAGGGATACTCAGCCTGTACTCACTGGGACAACACTAACCATGTGATAGTCAGACAGCTGGATGTACCCGGAGCATGATGTTCTGATAGATGGACCACTTTTTACTTTTACCATTTTCGGCAAGTCAGCTGTCATAACTTTTATTGTTTCAAAACTGGCATGACAATGTGATTTCTGAGACACTCCTTTTTTAATAGAAATGTCACTGTCACCAAAGTTGACACATTATGGTATTGCTAGAAAACCGAACTGATGCCATAATGTTCAGTTGTAAATCAAATCTTTTAAATACTGAATTTCTTTAATTTTCATTTTTAACTACTTTCATTGAATTACATTATATCCACGTATTAGCCATATTACATTATTTTATTGTGCAGGCTATAGAAAAATGATGCAATCTATGCCCATCAAATTTTTGCCATTGAAACTTTCTTAAATGAGTCAGCCAAAGTCACTGAAACGTCCATTAAGCAACAGCTACCAAAACCCTATCTATTATCCTCAATCTCACAAAGGTACATAACTGTAATTTGCAGTGCAGTTTATTATTATTATTTTTTTTTTTTACAAACTGTGAAACCATTTAACACCAAACTATGAAGTTCCAGTGAAAGTGACCAGTGAAGAGAGGGGTATTGAGAAACACTGGTCATAACTTCACCAGTGCATGTTTCAGCACCAAAAGTATTCAATCCAAGTGCTGCCAAACTTAGATATCATTGATTGGCTGAAGTGCTACAATTCAAACATAACAAAGCAACTACTGAGAAACACATAAATAAGAAATAACCACTGACACTTTCGTCCCAAAATAACATACCTCTTTTTCTGTTGTGGGTGGCTCAGAGATATAAACGTATAGCAGTTACCCTCACACCATGAATCATGGTCTTTCCATGCTCTGAGATATCTACATCAAATAAATGAATATTATTCAAATCATTATTAAGGTATCCTATGTTTAAAGTAATCACATTTTAACTGGATATTCTATTTTGTGGTACTAACTCCTAACAAGCAGTGACCAGATCACAAGATATACACCTATAGGACATACCTATTGTTAGGGAAGACACTAAATCTGGCCTCCTGCTTGAATGGTTCTCAATTCCCCACATTGTACTTTACATCTTCTGATCAATAACAATGTTTGATTTTTAGTTTCCAAAGTATTTTTAACTCATTCTCTTATGACATACTTCCTCAGATTATACTGAAAACTTAATTTTGAGTTAAATAAATATTGCAACTGAAAAATGATTGAAATGTTATTAGATTCTACATATTCATACCAACTATATGGTCATTCTAGGATGAGAAGCTTACAAAAAATATTTAAAAATTGTAATATTTTTTGAATTTTTATTTAATCACTGAACCAGAAATAAAAGCAGAATGTTTAAGCTGTTACGTGTACAACCTGAGAGCCACTTCATAGCCATGTAGGACCGAGACCTAGTTCAGCTAGGATTTCCCTACTAAATGTTTGAGCCTAACCCTAATGTATGTTGTGTGCACCTGTACGATGTGGGTATGATCCAAACAAAGAAGAAAACAACTGAAAAGGAAAAAGGAAAAGATGGCACATCTATCAAGCCATCTTACCAGTGGTGAGGAACGTGTTCAATGATGGGGTGGGTCAGCACTGCCTCCAGACCTCTAGGCCGGTGTGTTGCTTCTTTCTCTTTGTTCAATTAGGTGTCATTGAGGATGTTGTGGTTTTCAACGCATATTTGTTAAAAAAAAAAAAACTAATAAACAGACAAAAACTACATACGGAGGAAAGTGTGGCAAGGGCTTGCCCTTCACAAATTCCCAGGTGTTTCCCACAGCATCCTCACATGAACAGATGAGATCGACAAATAAGGGGAGCTTATCCGCCAAAATGCACCCAAACCCATCTGTTGAGATCCTGCTCCTGTGAGAACAAGTTAATATCACCATCACTTGCTAAAACATTGGGAACCCTCCTCCTTACACTGGGGCCTCTTCTGTCTGGTGCTCTTTTAAATTTACAAGTGAGGGACGGACTGCCCTGCTGTACGTTATCAATGAGACAGTTTGTGCCAAATCAAGGAAACAAAAATATAAACAAAACGTGTATGTGTCTGTGGTGAGTCTGTCCTAGTGAAGAACAAAAAGGTATTTGTGGTTAAAATAAATAATACTGACATTTCATGTTTTACTTGGACAAATATTTTCATTGTACAAGGGTAATTCAAAAAAGATTTATTGCAAACATAACGTGTTTAAACATCTTTGAGATCATTGGATGGCTGCGAACAAGTTCTCTCATTAATACTCTTGACATATTCTCATTAAGGTACCTTCAAAAAAGGGGGAACTAAAGATATGGAAACATCACCTTCAGAAGTGTATAGACCTAGATGGAGGTAATGTAGCTTCACATTTTGATATTTCTGTTTAATAAAGGTTTCTATGATTTTGTAGCAATACGTTTTGACTTACCCTTGTATAGTTAGTTTTGTATATTCATTGTGTATTCATCAAATATGACAGGCAGTAGGAGAAGCACATCTGTTGTAAAAGAGGATGGCAGAGCAACTGAGATGGATACACAGTTGAGCAGATGGGAGAATTTTAATCCTGTTGATTTAATACAAGTTATGATTTTCCCTAACTCTAAAACAGGGTATATAGAATCAACAGAAATAAATACAGACTATTGGAGTCTTCCCCATGTGAAAGTGATAATGATGTTGAGTACTTTACCTGGGTGATTTGTTTAATGGTCGGGTGTATGAAAAAAGTGAACAGTTCAGCAGTCTGTATAGCAAAATGTGATCCCCCCACCCCCGATTCATATCTTGCATATGGATGTGGTTAGTGCTTTTTCTGTGCTCAATGTGTCCCCTCCCATTCCCCAGGTGGGTGGGACTTCCCCTTTCCTTCACAATGTGGGCGGGGCTGAAAGGCCAGGGAGGCAGAGTTGATGCAGAAGCGTTTCCCTGTGGGCAGGGGGCCATCCTCAAACAGGTGTCCAAGATGGGAGCCGCACTGAAAGACGGCGATGTCAGGTTACTAAAGTGCAAAAACCTGAGGACTAAGGCTATTTGAGGCTTAAGTTAGAGATGTACCTGACTGCAGGTGGCCTCAATTCGGTGCATCGCATAGGAAAAGTCATCTGTCAGCATGATGGACTTCTCTGTGATCAGGTCAAAGAATGATGGCCACCCTGCAAGATACAGCAACTCATGACAATGAAATGCATCATGTTGAAAAACACTGACCACTGCCACCTCCACTGCAGGTCTCCCACACTTTCTTTTACCTTTTAACTTTCTCACACTTTTAGCTGCTCAGGTGGGATTCACTCAGGGCTTGAGTTGAGGGGGATGCGGGGGGATGCCATCCTCCTTGGAAGAAATCTTGACCACCACCATCCCCCTTGTGAAATTGTATTCTCCCTTCTCATCCTCTTCGCTTTAATGGAATTTTAGCTATGCTATTTATTGCCAAATTGTGAAAAGACAAAACCTCAGCGATATTTAAAAGTCAATCTTATGTTATTTGCACTCCCGCTTGTGTTGTTTTGTATCCTCTTGCTTATTGCTTATTTGATTGGAGCCTGCAAATGCCTGCTTCTCATTGACTGATGCAACTTCACTGTGAGTTTTGCTTTGGATGAGATTTGCAGATGCTACAGGTTATAACGGCTAAGTGACCAGTTTAGCAGGACCTTAGACATTTTTTAGTAAAGAAGAAGACATCAGGTGAGATGATAACCAGTCTCTTATAACATAATATGTCCCTTATGCAACAACTTTGGCAACAGCTCAGCCAGCATTGAATCTTGAATGAGACCGTTGCAGACAATAACATGTTCCCATGTTCGTTAACATGTTGTATATATTGCTTGTAAACTGACATGTTCACTTGTGAGTAAATGAACATGTGAGCTATCTAACGTATTCATTTGCGTGAAATAAAATGACCGATTTTGGATTGTAAAGAGAGGGTGACATATTGAATGTAAAAGGTAAAGCAGTAACTTGTTTGCAGTTGTGATGGTGTAGAGGTCTGATTTTGAAATCCAGCACTTGTAATATCATTGTTGTTATGATATAAATAAAATAATATTGCAAATCATTAGATAGTTTTTGATAGTTTTGTATTAATAATGAGTTACAAGTCTTTTTTCTCATGATTATACATAAAAATGTAGGCATATACACCATCCTTCCGCTCTAAGGTTGATCATCCCCCTTGAATTATTTATTTATTTATTTATGCAAATTGACCACTGGATGCACTATTCAAGTCGGTCCAGAGACGAGCCAACCAGGCTGCAGGGCTGTCTGGTTTATGACCAGAGAGGAGCCAATCAGGCTCCAGGGCAGTCTGGTTATGACCGGAGAGGAGCCAATCAGGCTCCAGGGCTGTCTGATTATGACCAGAGAGAAGCCAATCAGGTTCCAGGGCAGCCTGGTTATGACCAGAGAGGAGCCAATCAGGCTTCAGGGCAGTCTGGTTATGATCAGAGAGGAGCCAATACAGCTCCAGACCTGTCTGGTTATGACCAGAGAACAGCAGGGAACAGCTAATTAGGCTTCAGGGCAGTCTGATTATGACCATAGAGGAGCCAATCAGGCCCCTGGGCTGTCCAGCTATGACCAGAGAAGAGCCAATCCGGCTCCCGATCAGTCTGTTTATGATCAGAGAGAAGCCAGTCAGGCCTCAGTACTGTTTGGTTATGACCAGAGAACAACAGGGAAATCCCACAAGGGCCACAAGCGTGGTCGAAACCGCATTACATACTATAATAATACTGCACACTGCCTATGAGGTTGGAGGAAGATGTCGTCAGTGTACAGTCGGTTCATACCACTGCAGGCGCCCAAGGGAGGGCAGGGAGGGCGCTATTGCAATGAGACCAACAGAGCAAGTTAAGCCACCTTACCCTGACGAGGCTGACCAATTGTTGCCTTGCCCATGGGACGAAGAGAAGAATATGGACGATGAAAAGTTCATCTTTGAAGTCGAGAAATACAAAGTGTTGTATGACACCTCAGATCCTTTTTATAAGGACAATAGGAGAGAGCATGGACTGCAATTGCAGAAATTTTGGAAGTGGAAGGTGAATGTAATGTAGTAAAAGCTACCATTTTCAGCCATACATACATTTGCTCATTTGCTATATTAAGAAATCATTACAGGTATGCGCCCCATAAAGTCTGTTCGAGCAATGTCTGACCGCATGTATGTCCGTGGTTCCATTAGGTTATAATAGAGTTAAGAAATCCTGATCTAAGAACTGGACGTAGTGGACATAACCTTGAACACAGCCAGTGTTTAATGTACGTCCATGATAGACATGTTCTGTAGGTATCACAGGTGATAAAGCAACTATCAACAGGATTGGTCCATATAGAACAGAGATCAGCTAAATGACCGAGCTGCCCTTAATGTGCCCCCTTAACATGAACATGAAAACATACCTGAACCAGAGTCAAATTTACAAGCAGACCTACAATAAGAGAAAAAAGGAAAAATTAGAGAAACATTTTATTTAGTCAAATATTTTATCAATTCACGATACATACGGGTCACTCATTTTTGAAAATGAAAGGGGTATGTTTTATTAATTTGATTTCAGTAAAACATCCAGCAACAACTATGTACATGAATACATGTTGCAAATTATTGTTAGGGTTTCTTGGATGTTCGATACAAAATTCAACCCAGTCCACTGAACAACAAGCAGTTGGTGAGGGTTACAATACATATACAAAGAATCGCAAAAATACTCTGAGGGCCAAACGTTAAAAATTCCTAACTAAAAAGTATTTGGAGTAGAGCTATAGGATTTTGCAAGGTACCATGAATTTAATGGAAGTTTTTACATGAATTTTTTTGGGAAAATCCATGATATGAACTGGGGGTCCTAGGTGAGTTAGCATGGAATAACCCATACTTATACAGTCAAACCTCAGTACCCTAAAACCAACAGATGGCAGGGTTGGGTCGGATTACTGATTTTTAATACTTTGGTTGGAAAAGTTACATAATTGCCACCTTGCTGAAATTTGAGTATTTACAGAAATACTCAATTTTTAGAAAGCAACAATCAAACCAGCTTTTCTCAACTAACATAGGCAACACCTTTGAAAAATCAAGTGTTTCATAAACTAGTAATTGCAGAAAAAATATTTTGCCATCAAAATTGAAAACTTTACAAACTCTAACTGCAATATATTAACCAAAAATGATCTGGATATTTGGCGAGCAGTTCTCTCTCTCTCTCTCTCTCTCACACGCGCGCGCATGCACGCTCACGCTCACACACACACACACACACTCTCTCCATTAAAGCAGGTTCTTTCTCCCACACAGACTCCATTAAGGTAGGATTACGGAGAACTCACTGGAACAGTGGGGTGCCACATACTACGCATGTGTAGGTCCCCTCTTCTTCATGGTCAGTGAACTCTCCACTGAAGGCCCTATACGCCAGTTCCACAGAACACATTTTCAGTCATACTAAAAAATAATATTCTAACACTAGAAAGTGGTTTCATTACAGGCTTTCACTGAACAGCTAGCTCACAAGCCAAAATATTTCTACTGCATACTAATTTTGGTTGGGCCACTCCTAAATAAACCACAGCTGAGCATTAGTTAGAAGGGGCAAGTAGGAGCCCCTCTCAGTAACAGAAGCCCTGAACAGGTGGTAAAGCTGCTTTTTATTTTATTCTTGATATAATTTGAATACATATGTTTTTGTGTTTGTCTGAGTGAGGAAAAAGCTTAGTATGTTTGCTGAGCAGTTTTACTGAGGGGAGGAGGGATTCTTCCCTGGTAATGAAGCAGAAAGCTCTGGTGATGGGCGTCTCTGAGTCTGACCTTTCAGTGCCCCGCTCCTGGGTGACATGGTACTGCATGGGTGTGAGGCGCTTCCTCAGCTCCTCCTGGGAAAATGACACAGGCCAGCTGCTTGTGCTGCGGCAAAGTGCTAAAGAATTAGGGGAGAGCATAGGGGAAACCCTCAGTGTCAGACAAAACATTACTGTGTATGAGTGAACAGTCAGAGAATTACAGGAGAGCACAGGGGAAACATGTCAGGCACATTACTGCATTAGTGCAATATGCAAACTGTCACATCAAACTGAGCTCCAGCAGTGGCAGAGAGAAAACTGAGCTTCAGTGATGGAGAATAACTGATCAAATAGTTACAATAGTTTTCCACCTCTTGCATTACACACCTGTTCCGCCCACTCGCCCATTTGCAATGATCTGGCATTCTCCTTTTACTAAGCTTTCAGACAGGAGTCACAGAAATACACAGGCTTTTATCTGATCTTCATGTTAAATGAACATGGGGTCCTAAAAACACAAATGATCATCAGAATCCATAGATTTGAATAGGATCAACAAGTGTCTAATTTGAGGTCATCAAATGCCATGATGCTAATTTTCTCCTTGGGACCAAAAAGTTGGTCCCTGCTGTTGAATGGGATTGTTTATTTGCTAACAACTAGTCACTGTTAGCCCTGTTACAATAGTGCGGAAGTGCACTACATAAATGCAGAAATGTCCAATAATATATAGAAAGCATACATGTTCATAAATTAAACAGTCATTTATAGATCATTACAGGATTATTAGGTAACATTTTAAGGTCTTAAATGTAGCTCTGCCATACTTGAGTAGCAAAAAAAGAAGATGAGAGCAGGTCATTCAGCCCATCTAGGCTTTTCAAATAGTATAAAACATGAAACACATGAGAATGAAAGAAATCTTGAATGTCTACAACTTGAAGAAATTCAGCCTTTGCTTCAATTCACAGTATGTGGGTCATGCCATTAGTTGACACAGAATTTGGAGAGACTGATGCCATTTTAGTTCTAGTTTAGTTATAGAACAATCCATAGTAGAAAAATGTTTCACCCCCATACAGGTTTCTTTTCCAGTTTGCAATTCTTATTAACAACTGCTGTAAATACAATGTGTACAATTAAGTGTTACCATCTCTTTTTTTCTTCTTCCTCTTATTATTAAGTGTTTATGTTTCTAATCTGTTTCCATGCTGACCAAAACAGAAAGCTGCATCTGTGCTCTCAGTGTTATGGCAGACACAGGAGGCATGCTTGTGCCATTTGTCAGAGGTGGCATAATTATGATGCAGCTTGATTGCATATAACTAGCTGTTTGTGTAGATCATTCCCTTTTTTGACTTTGTGCATTCGACTGTTGGCTTTTCAGCATGTTCTTCTTCACACTGCCATAGTGATAGGCTGTATTCTGCTTGTGGTTCCAGAGTAAGCCTAACACACACCCATTGCAGTACATGTTTCCCATCATGCTGAATATGTGGAGAATCCCCACAGAAAAAACAGGACCAGTGGGAATACAGAAAATAACAGTGCTGAAGACTGATTCACCCGGGATGTGCAGTGGGTGAATGAATCCAGCTGATTGCCAGTTCTGTTCTTGGATGGAGGAATAGGGGTACATCAAGTAGGATGAGAGACATTAAAATGTGCAGCTTTAGAGCTGTTTTCAGAGTGACCAAGAGATTGTGAAGAGTCTTATTATTGCTGGCCACTGCAGAGCTAGCAGGTGGGTATTCATATAAGCTTGACATGAGAGAGTGTCCACTGTCAGACTCCTTTACTGCACCTGTCAGTGGATACTGAACATTTTGCTATGTCCACCTGCTGGACAATATGAGTAGAGGCACTCATACATATTTATTGAAAATGTAATGCATATTTTCTTTCATTCAAATATACAAATAAGTTACCGGCTTTCCTATGGCTGCCATTCAGATTTCTAATAGTGATGACTTTTAAATTGCATTTTCAAGGTAAATTCATGACTTTAAGACTTTGCGCCCTTTTAGCTTTTCTCTATTCTTGCATATTTGGAGCACGGAATGGTTTTAGATTTTAAAAAAAAATGTAATACTGCACAAAGGGAACCAGAATAAACATAAAACAGTTTTTTAATTTTATTTTATAGATATCATTACTCCAAGCCATATTGCAGCACATTTGAAACAAGTAATGCTGGCATCAGTGCTAACATCAACAAGGTTGTCACTGGTAGAACTGACATCCATTGTCAGCCCTCAAACATGCTAACATTAAACACTGATAGCAAAGTGCAATACAGTCCCTAGAAAAGATGAAGAATATTTCAGAGGCAAATGCAAGCAAAAGACAGAGTAACGGTTCGGGCTACCAAAATTACCCATGTACTTACTTATCTTATCCCTGCTATATGCCATTATGAAAATCGGCTGGCCTTGCTATACGCATCGGTCTGTGACTGTACACCAAATAGCCCAATATTTATCTAATCTCTTACCATCAATAAAGACAAGACCAAGGTCATGCACATAAACAGTACCAGTGATGACTGCATCAGGTTTGACGGAGTAGAGCTGGAGGAAGAGGAAACCTTCACATAACATGGCAGTGCCATAGGGAAGGATGGAGGGAAACTGAAATCCAAGCAAGAACAGGGAAAGCAAGGCCAGCATTTGTAACTCTCAAGCCCATCTGGAACTCCAAGGAGATATCCCAGAACACCAAGACCAATGTCAAGTCAGTACTCCTGAACCTGGAAGGAGTTGAGAAAACAGCCCAAAACAGAGTACACTGGAGATCTATGGTAGACAATCTGTGCTCCATCAGAAGAGAAAGGGTTTAAAGAAAGATTTATCTAATTGTTGCCTGTAATAAACAACCACTTTAGCTAACGTTACCTCCCTGGGGGTGTGTTTGTGTTTAAACTAAAGCTAAATTGTGTCATACATAAAAAAGTGCACAGCAGTAACACAAGTGTTTCAATTTAGATTTACTGATCAGAAAGCATGTTGGGTCTCTCAATGACATTATATGTACCAACATATTTTTTTTAATCTGGGGATGTCTCCAGCGTCCCCAGCATAAATGACACCTATGTTCATGGGTATCGTCAATGTTGTACATTTTTAACTTTTTTGTCATTTTTAACGAATATGAATATTTATCCTTGCTAATTATAGGTTGTATTTATGTTAATATGCATTTTTGGGCATTTTAATTGTTGGAAGAAAAAAGTTTGGGATCAAATAATTTGGCGGACCCCCTGCTGTACCTCTGAGGACCCCTAGGGGTCCTGGACCCCCTGTTGAAGACCTCTGCTCTAAAAGGTTCCACCTTTGACTCATCTATCCATAAAACATCATATCAAAAGACTTGAGCATCACCCAGGTGCTTTTCAGCAAATGTGAGACGAGATTTAATGTTTTTCTTAGGGAGCAGTTTTCCACATTGCCACTCTTCCATGTTGGAGCTTTTAGAGCTTGTCCATCAGCTGGTTGGTACAGATGGTTTTCCTTGGGGCCATTTATTTGTATGGTGGCAATAGGCAGAATGAAACATGACCTCTCTGGGGTGACCCTGAGCCTACGGATGCTCCAGAACCAGACCTTGAGTATTCTGATGCTTATCTCAACCATGGCTCTAGTTCAGAAGTGAGCCAGGCTATAACATTGTTGTGGTCCAGGCTCACAGTCTATCCCCAAATATTACAATATTAAATTGTCTTATAATCATATGGGGGTAGATATTTTGTACAAATTTCAGTCATTGACAGAGCCTGGCCACTTGGCTTCCACATCTGTAATATAAATAGTGTTGGCTACATAACATACTCACAGTGCAGAACAGTAATAGTAGTTGATAAAACAGTTGTGCTTCTAAGCATCTCTGATTTTTTAAAGACAAGTTCCACTGGGAAAAAACACAAAACCAATGCATAAAATTTGTTCTGATGAGTATTGTTTGAAATGATTAACAGTGCAAAAAAAACCATAATGTTCATAAACAAAACAAAAAATCATCAGGAGACAACAAAATATCTAATTGGTATCTAATCCCTCTCTTCAAGTACAGATTTAGGAATTACTGTATTTGAGCTCCAATGTTGAAAGGATCACCAAGCAAAGGGCATACCATGTCCGACAACTATCTCTGTAATCTCTGCATCTACAGCACAATGCTGCAGGCTCAACAGGTGCTCTGGCAAGTAACTCCTGGTTAGTTTAAGTAAACCTGCGAGCAAGCAAATTAGCTTTAGAGAGTAAATTGCCCTAGTAAAAGACCAATAGTTAATCTGATCTCAGTTTATGGAGCAGAAAATCCCAGATTTCCCTTACCTCTGGGTTAACAAACTAGGGTTACTTAATAAACCTGCCTTCTGAAGTACCACCTGGATTGGTAGGAAGTTATGAATTTCATTTTGACAAAAAAATTAAATCATCCTGTTCATAAAAAAAAAAACTACTGTCAAACTAGCCATTTTTGCTAAAGAGAGGTGACGTCCCTGAACACACCCGGAGCTGCAGAACCCATGTGACTAAGTACCAGTTTGCTTTTAGTAGCTAACTAATGCACACTACCTATGTACTTTTGTGCACTGCAACTTCATTTTAGTCCTTTGAAACTTAACTAGTCATATACTGTTATAACACATCCCTCGTGAGGTATAACCTGGGTAAACCCTTTTATTCCAAAGCCAAGTTGCATCGGACCTAGGTCTCAACCCTGCTCCTGACATGGGTCATGGGCGAGAAAGACCTTTATTGAACACAATTTTAATATTAACCCATTTACACCAGCAGCTGACCCAGGTTATTCCCTTGTCATTAGGTCAGTGTAAAAGGGGTATTAGTGTGATCTGAAGTGATAATATAAGTGGAGGGTACTCTACCTATGGAGGCTGTAGACAGTCTGAGACACCATGCTGGGGCCTTGTGGGTTAGTCTGGCCTGCCTTCCGGCCTGCTGCAGGGCCACACTTGTTACATGTCTGAGCAGGGACACCATCCGCTCTGAGGTGAGCCTGAGGAGGATGGCCATCAACTATGAGGCAACTGATCTGAAAGAAAGAGAGGTGAGATGTGGCTGAGATGAGGTTAGAAGCAGGGAATCTGAGAGAATAGGGAGAGGAACATCACCCAGTTTCAGTTCAATGAGGAAATGAGGGTTGGACCTGATTCAACAGAAGCTCTGACCACCCTCAGGAGCAGCACTTAAGCCCCAGCCTTTATTTCACCCCATACCATGTGAAGCCGACGAGATTTGCTGCCCAATTTCTTCCAAAGCAGTTGCATTGTTTGTGGGAGTTCCTGGTCTCCTGTAGTTGATACTTACATCTCTCTATAAATCAGCTTCTTGAAATACAATAAAGTATTCCGAAACTGTTTTAATCTACTTGCTTTAAGAAGACAAAGATTTGTGATCTACTGATTTCAAAATGCACTGGTAACAGAGACTGGGAACAATCTACTACTGATTGTTCCTGATCAAAGTTCAGTCACTACATCCTGATCGCTGGGCAGGCAGTGTGTCCTAATCACTGTGCAGTCAGTGCATCTTGATCGCTGGATTGTCACTGCATCCTGATTGCTGGCAGGCACTGGGTCCAGGGAGATTATCTCCTTCATTAACTGAGTAAACTGGTCCCACCTCTGAGACCAACCCATGAAGAAATCAACATTGTATTTCAGGGTGAATGTAAAAAACGTACCATCAAAAATCAAATGTTTACTGACCAGCAAGCCCATAGAGACTGTATGCTAATCAATTGGCCCCTAGACACTGTGTGTAACCAGGGCACAATCTCACGGAAAGTGAGTTCATCTACTTATCAGAAAGCACTCCCATCTTCCAATATATTTGAAATGGGCAAAATGTTAGTGCTGTACGCAGTAAATAGGAAATACTTCAAAGATGATACCCACTTCACATGGCTTTGCTATTGAGAAAAAATCCCTTCATCACAAATATGCCCCAGGTACTCATCTAAATAAGCCACTGTTTTTCAGTCTCTCTGAGCAAGTAACAGCTGATATAACCAGGGATGCAACTGTTTTTTTTTATTTGAATCCCTGATTTTTCCCTTTCTTCCCAACCCGAATGTTCAACCGAACTTGTTGATCTCACCGCAGCACCCTGCCCCTGACAGCTATGGGAGGAGAGGTCGCAGATGTAACTCCTCCAAATAACGTGTCTACAATCTCGCTTCTTTTTCACAGTGCGGCCGCACCACCAATCGCAAACTGCCTGTCGGAAGATGTAGTCAGCGTACAATCGGTTCGTGCTGCCTCAAGCGCCCAAGCAGCCAGAGGAGGGCGTGGTCCCAGGACCAACGGGAGATTTTACCCCGACCTACCCTATATTGAACCCCCGGTACGGTTCGAGGCTGGCCAATTGTTGCCTCGCCAATGGAGCCTCTGGCCATGGTCGGGAATGGCGAGGGAATCGAACCCCTGACCTCAGGACCCCTAGGCTGCGTTCCAATACTCAAATTAGTCTCCTCCTTTCCTCCCCTCCTTTCCTCCGTGCCCCGGAAGCTGATTATGTGTCCTCCTTTCCTCCACTGTTCCAAAGCGCAATCTCGTCTCCTCCTTTCTCGGCTGCATTCCAATACTCAAATTCGTCTCCTCCTTTCCTCCGTGCCCTGGAAGCTGATTATGTGTCCTCCTTTCCTCCACTGTTCCAAGGCGCAATCTTGCCTCCTCCTTTCTCTTCTCCTCCAAAAGGAGGATACATAGGCTGCATTCCAATACTCAAATTCGTCTCCTCCTTTCCTCCGTGCCCCGGAAGCTGTTTATGTGTCCTCCTTTCCTCCACTGTTCCAAAGCGCAATCTCGCCTCCTCCTTTTTCGTCTCCTCCAAACGGAGGATACATCGATGTATCCTACCGCGGAAGTCTTTTCACATTTCTGCGTGACATCACTGTGTTACGACCTGTCAGATTAAATGACCATCCCACAAAATATTTCACCATCGAAAAGTTCTAAAACATGACAAGGGATTTACCAACACCTAAATATTAGTGCCAGAACAGTAAACAGTAATCGGGCAATTTACATTAATGAGAAAACTTTTGCGTTTTCGAACATAACCACTTTGTTGCGATATATTCGTGTTTTTCAGATACAAATGGTAATTTTACCAAAGTAAAATTGAGCGAGTTTATGTTATATTAAGTTTATTTATTCCTTGTAGAAATTCTTATGTTACATCATGAGCAGAATGCGAGAAAGTGACATTCATATTTTAATGCAGGAACAGGGCTGGTAGTGTTAGAGAATCGTGATTGGCTTTGGTATCCGCCGAGTCGTTCGAAATTATTACTTCATCAATATCCGACGTCGACTTTGATGACGAGCGAATCGGATTAGCTGTTCCAACTTTCGTTTCATCTCCTCCTTTCTTCCACATATTTCCGGCATACTTCCGGGGTAGGAAAGGAGGGGAGGAAAGGAGGAGACGAGAAAAAGTATTGGAACGCAGCCCTAGGCAGCAATTTATCCCATGAGCCACTCAGAGGCAGTGATGCAACATTTCAAACATTGTAAATAATTGTAGTTATTGCAGTTAACAGGACGATACATATTGTACAGCCACTCATCCCCTGTGTAATTTATTAAATGTGGAAGCATGCCCCTTGCACCGACCCACATCCTAGTATCCTGGTAAAAACTAACGTGTTTCTTTTCTATTCCCATTTAAAATGCTTTGTTTTCTGAAGCGTATTTTGGCAAGGAATTTTCGCAAATCACTTGCGAGATCGCCTTGAATTTGAAAAATAAAACTTGAAGATTCAATCGCAAGTGATTGATTTTCAAGTTCACTCCCAAATTTTTAATTCTATTCATTATTTTACATTTAGTGCTGACTCGAAGTGACACTGAAAACATATTTCAGTTAGTTCAGTACATAACATCGTCAGCTTCATGTATCACCACGATTATATGACAGTTCACCTGCGTTAGCAACTAAATATAGCCGACAGTTGTTTAAACTCCTAACACAGAACACAACACAATTATGCTAAAATTGTCTACCACGTCATTTCAACAGTTTTAACGTTATATATAGCCTAAAAAGTAGCAATGGTGGCGAAGCGGGCGATGTAACCGCAGTGTCAGTTCTTTGCTATTCTCACGAATTTCACACTTGCCAACTTGAATTAGTTAGTTTTTTGTCTTCATTAATACAGTGCAAGATCTGAGTTAATTATATACAGCTATATTATATATAGTAAACACAAAAACTGTACACACAGTATTATTTTCACGGGCATCAAGACAGCTCATTACCTGTGTTCCACCAGCAGCAATAACAAAAATACTTCCGGGTCGTGGCTGTCATAATAAAAGTCCTGTACAAATAAGAAGAGATTGTACCAAAATGGTAAAAAAAATCACATTTAAAAATGAAACATGTACGAAAACTTTAAGTATATGTTGAATGAAGTCATATTTAGTAATATTTAAAATAAAAATACTGCCTTTTATTCAGCTATTAATAAAAAATACAAGTCTCAAATACTGAAGTGTCAAAATTGGCCTGTACACAAAAAACTATAATACATGTCTCAATGAAAGTGGAGTCCAGGTTACTCAGGAACATGTCTAGTGTCCAAAAAAAGTTAGTTTGATGACAGTCTGATGTCTTATGGACTGCTGCTGGCATTTGCCTGGCACCATGTATTCACAGTAGATGCGCTGATTTTATGGCACATATATTATTAACTGTACACAAAAAAAGTTAAATATATTTTGTTGGGAAACAACATGTGTCTTTTTCATGCTGTAAGTTCCTGTTTACATAAGACCTACTGAACACTAGGGCAGATTAGCATAATGTCATTTTGCGGTGCTAAGGGAACAGGGGAGCAGGGTGTGAAGATCATTTCCCAGCTTCAATACAGATGCTGTACTCTGTGTTGATGGGGGTCTTGCGTGAACAGGAAAGATATTCAAGGTATCAACAACCTACTATCTGGTCTCAGCCATTTGCCCACAATTCAGAGCTGGGGTGTTGGGTTTAAATGTCTGTGTGACTAGGTAGTTGGTGTCTTTTTTTGTCTCTGTACTTGAAGAGGAGACCCACGAGTTTCTCTACTATAAAAAATATATCTTTCGTCACCAAAACAAAGACTTTAGTCTGGATTTATTGCATCAACTCACAAATGTATAAGGACCATATTTCCATATTTCATTTTTCTTTTTCTACATATGTTTCAATGAAAGCAGGGATGGGAATACTCAGAAACATGTCTCGTATCCAAAACAAGTGAGTCTGACAATTGCGTGATGTTTGACGGACTGCTGCTGGCATTTGCCTGGCACCATATATTCACAGTAAATGCACCTGATTTTAAAGCACATTTATAAAGGACTGTGCACAAAAAACTGTAATACATGTCTCAATGAAAGTGGGGTCCAGGTTACTCGGGAAATGTGTAGTTTCCAAAACAAGTGAGTTTCATAGCCTCCAATGTCTTACAGAATGCTGCTGGCATTTTCCTGGCACCATGTATTCAAAGTAATTGCATCTAATTTTATGGCACATTTATTATGGACTGTACACAAAAAACTGTAATGCATGTTGTAGCAGCCAATAATGTAATAAGTATGATTAATTTAATGACTGCCAATAACATAGTAATTTTTCCATTGTTAATGTAATAAAAGTCAAAAATGTGATAACTTACCAATAATGTAACAAAATTTCTGAACCAAAAAGGAAATAACTTCTTGCCCATACTGTAATAAGTTATTATATTATTGACTGGTTATTAACTTATTAACTGGGTTACAAAAATCATTAAAAATATAATAATTGGAGCCAGTAATGTAATAATATACTCATATCACTATGTTTAAGTTTTATTTATAATTAAGTGTCAAACTTTCATGACATTTACTCTTACTGTTGCTTCTTTCAAATAGCTGCTCAAAAACCTGACCAGTCCTGACCCCTGAATCTTAGTCCTAACTCTGAGAAAACGCACACACACACACACCACAAACACACACACACACGCACACACACACACACAATTTATTTGTTTGTGTAACTTGATAGTTAGACTTGCCAACTACTCCTTAACCATTTAAGTGCCAAATGAAGGGGAGCACACAATTACTCTTATGTTGTATAAAATGAAATTCATACGTCTTTGAAGATGCCTTATTCTCAGATAAAAAAGACAAGCACTTATTTCCGTGAAAAATATTATCTTTAGTTAAGTGTATTTAAATAACTTCTTCAACCAAACTGGCACTATTGTCCCTTGTGCTCAACCTGTTTTTTTTTTTTAAAGGACTAAACATTCTCTTGATACTGTACTGTACATTTGACAAAATGGAGGGAAGGTGCTGTAGGTTCAATCTCAAATGAAAAGTAACTTTCACACATTTACATATATACATAAAAACAAGAGATTCAATGTAGTAGCAAGCAGCGATGAAGAGGCCAAGCAATCCAGCAGGGCTGAGCTGCCATGGCAACTTGATCTGATCATGTTAAAACCATGGCTGTAAGAAGTAATAGGAAGTTTTAAATCATAAATTGAAAGTCATAAATCCATCTGATAACTAATGTGAGGCTTGGTCTGAAGATTATCTGTGCCAGTTTTGGGGAAGATTGGACAAAATGTGTGGCCTGTGAAAAAATGTTAAACTTTTTCATAAAATCCAATATGTCATAAAATCCAATCAATTCCAAGGAATGCAATGGTACCTCATTTTTGGAATTTAGCCTACAGTTAGCTATAGCCAGTTAACTTTAATTAGAATTATCTCACAAATTTGTATATCCTCTTGCACTAAATATAGAAAGAAATGTTAATCTACATGAATGAAATCTCAAATAAATAAAATATATTTACTAAATTAAATTAAATCACTAATTACCTTTCAACATGTGTGATAAGGAAAACAAAAGTTTGTAGACAAAGGAAGAAAGCCTCATGTCAGAGTCACATGACTGGATAACTTGTCAATCAATGGCCATCTAGTGGTCAGAATTGGGGACTGCCAAAGATAATACATGGCTGCGTTCCAATACTCAAAGGCTGCGTTCCAATACTCAAATTCGTCTCCTCCTTTCCTCCCCTCCTTTCCTCCGTGCTCCGGAAGCTGATTATGTGTCCTCCTTCCCTCCACTGTTCCAAAACGAAATCTCGCCTCCTCCTTTCTCGTCTCCTCCTTTCCTCCAAACGAAGTCTTGTCACATTTCTGGGTGACATCATTGTGCTCACGACCAGTCAGATTAAAAGACCATCCCACAGAATATTTTGATTGGCTTTAGTATCCTCAGAGTCAGTCGAAATTATTACTTCATCAATAGCCGACAGCGAATCGGATTAGCTGTTCCAATTCTCGATTCATCTCCTCCTTTCCTCCACTCGTTTCCTCCCCTCCTTTCCTCCACATATTTCCCGCATATTTCTGGGGTAGGAAAGGAGGGGAGGAAACGAGTGGAGGAAAGGAGGAGACGAGAAAAAGTATTGTCAAAAACGATTGTCAGCATAACACTCCTGACCGTCTTTAAATTTGTTCAAGACGGAAAGTCTTGAGCATTGTGAAGTTCTCATGTAAAATAAACTGCTTGTCTTGTAATTTGATAAATACACGGTAAACTGCATGTTCATCGTACTGAATGCCTGCTGCTTGAGACCGCAGTTTCAACAATAGTACAGGGAAGCGATGTATTTTTGCACTGCAAAGTCGCAGGTGTTTTAACTGAACCACTTGCGTAACCCTGTAGATTTCTGTTTTGTGTTACTTTCCTAGATTAAACTGTCACCTCAGCTTCTTACTTTAGGTTAGCAAAATGTTTCATTCGATCTTAGGTGAATGAAGTAAATAAAATCACTGAGGTTTGATAAACAACGACTGTTTACTTGCATACATTTTTACAGCATGATTTATCGTTAAACGATAAATATTGCTTGATATCATACTTTATAATGTACCGAGTATCTAAGGTGAATAATGAATTTGTTCTAGAGTTAGTTTTACTTGACCTGATGATTATATTTGTATTGACATATGGTAAGTCTTGAGATCTGTGAATTATTGTCCGTGGGCTTATAGAGTTTAAAAAGCACAATAAGCCAAAAACGTTCATGAGTTTATATTTATTTGAGACGTGCGGACTGAGGAACAGGGACCGAAACGCAGCCATGCATTTCAAATTCAACAACTCAATTGCTGGCGATGGTGAGAGCCATACTTTTACGGGCGCCTGTTATCCAGAAATAATTTAAATGATTTCAAGAGTTATCATACTCCATGCAGTACGGCAACATTGGAAAAAAAATAATTTTAAAGTCTGACCAATAGGAGTGCACGACTTCATACAGGGTTGTGCTGCGCGTAGGATACGCACCCTGAAAATTCGCTTAAGTCAAAGTCTGAATCCGCTTAGAGGGTATTTTAATGAAAAACGCCCCAATTTCTATGCATCTCCACCCCAAGCGCATAAGTCTCCCAAGCTCGCCTAAGGGTTCAAGGTCAGAATACGAACAGACACTGAAAAGGCCCGCAGCGATTCGAAAAAGCGCTTAAGTCGCGCTGAGCGCGGGTCTGAATAGCCCCTTAATAAACATATATATATTGCATATAGTTACAAAATATAATATAGATTATATATCTCAGTGCACTCATACAGCAATTAATTTTAAAACATATGGTATTACTTAATTTCTGGGCTTTTAAATATTAAGCAAAACTTTTTAAACAACAACAAAAAAATATAATTTAAAAAAATATTCTCAGTGTGTAAAAAAGTAGATTGGTTGAGGCTGAACTAATAGTTGAACTATAAGGGGCCATTAAACATCAGTTTTACCACAGCAGTGTAACAAGGAATTAGAGTTGCACTCATCAAAGTATATACTGAAACTACAGAAATTAAATTATATACTTACAAGACAAAACTAAAACATAAAAATGTATAATTACAAACTGACAAACATTAAATTGAACAGTCCAATTATGATGCACATTGAGGACAGGAACCAGGAAATATTAGGGGTCATGAGACAGGGGCTGCGTTCCAATACTCAAATTTGTCTCCTCCTTTCCTCCCCTCCTTTCCTCCACATTCTTCTGGGGTAGGAAAGGAGTTGAGGAAATAAGTGGAGGAGAGGAGGAGATGAGAAAAAGTATTGGAGCACAGCCTGGCAGTGCCTCAGGCTGTAGAAACAACTAAAAAGACTAGACTAATGGGAAACAGCAAACAGTGAAACAGAAATTGGTGACAATGCAGAAAAGCAGAATGAAATGGTGGAACAATGATGATGAATGTAATAAACTCTGTAAGTACAGAGATGCTTGTGTGTGTTATTTTGATGAGAAATTGAAAACCAGGGATGTAAACAATGTTACGAGTCATCCATAATTTTAATTAGCAGAGTAGATGTAAAATAGGAATGTTACAATCAGACAAGTGAAACCAGAACAGACATGGACATGACCTAAACTATGGATGGTTAATGTATTTAACTGTCCATAAGAGTGATAGTTTGAGGAGGGAAATGGCACATTTTACTTTTAAATGCTCATGTGGTGAAGCTGGTGTGTGGTCACTTTGTCACAATGTTAAATGTCATGTTTAAAGCATGTAACTACATTTCATAGTTTCGGTAGATCTTCAAAGAAATGTAATAATGCACATCAATTAATTTTCAATCATATAGTAATAATTAATTAATAGTATCAATGATAAAATTTCTGTTATTTAGCTACAACTTTAACAATTTTTTCATATAATATTGATTGCAAGAAGAAGTTTACCTCAAATATTATGTGTTCTTTCAATTCATAAATTAAGGTAGTGTCATGAACAAAGGCAAAGATGATCACTGAATGTTCAAAACATATCATATTGCCACCAATTTAAGCATTTTAATTTAGGGTAAAACATTTAGTCTTAAGACAGCTCACTGTCTATGTCCTCAAGATGTAAGTAGTCTATGCAAGCATTCATCGATGGGTGGCAATAACTCAGTGGGTTGGGCATCTGACATTCAAATTTGGGTGCACCTGGTTCAAAACCAATTATTTTCATATTTCACTTGTTGCATCCTTGAGCAATAAATTTAAACTCATTTGATATGTTGTAAAAGAGTGGTCGGTAGACCAGAAAAGACCATTTTTTAAGCGCGGTACATTTGGAATTAATCAACATGTGTTGCAAGTTGTACGATTTATCATGTCAACAACTCAGACCACATCTTGTCCTGTTATCCTCTGTAGGCCTATAGACCTCCTATATATTTACCATTAAATCAATTGAATGTAAAACATTTGTGAAATTTTTTTTTTGGGATTATTATGCCAAAATATTAATGTTTACTTCTAATGTTTACTAAATCTATCTATCTATCTATCTATCTATCTATCTATCTATCTATCTATCTATCTATCTATCTATCTATCTATCGGTCTGTCTGTCTATCTGTCTCCATCCTCCATCCATATCCATCCATCCATCCATCCATCCATCCACACTTGAGGTTACTTAGGTAAGGCAAGTATAAGTCCAGCATGCACCTGGGAAGGAAATGTTTTTTTTTTTTTATCCAGAGCAAGAGAGGAAGTAGGACCTTCTTTTGGTAAAGCCTCTATGCGTATTTAGAAAAGTAGTCTATAAATAAAATGCACTATCATTGTTTTTTTTTGCATTGCCATAAAAATTATTGTGCAAATTTGGAATCTCGCTTAAGGTACCCCTGCCCATCCATTGCAGGTAAATCTAAAATGAGTAATGACCCTGCTTGGACATGGGGCCCTGCGTAGAAGCAGACCTTCAGAGACATGAAGCAGCTAATGCCAGAGCCACCATTCCTCTCCTTCTACAATGTCCAAGCCAACCAATATGAGTGCATGTGCGAGCAGCTACAGAATGGGTGGGGTTCTGCTCCAAAACCATACGTTTTAGCTATGGCTACTGTATGGGCTTGAAAGAAAATTTCAGGGCATGTATATGGACTAGATGTCTTCACATTTCAAACAGACTGTATACCCCAATGCGTCATTCAGAACTCAGCGCCTACTGATGCAGATGCTGAGGTGCAATACAAAAGCAGAGTCTATCCCTGGTTGTTGCAGACACAATCTCAGACCTTAATGCTATTGTGTATCTGTTGGTATTTGGCAGTGTTCTAACACTATCGTTATAGTTAATCGTTATCATCACTCCATGATCTTTATTATTTAGGTTATAGATTATCAATTCACAACTTGTGAACTCAATTGCCTCAAGTTCACTGTTATCCAGGAGATTTGCTGAAAGGACTGTTCTGTTATCCATTTGTAAACTGTTGATGTAAATAACAATAGCATATCTGTTCTTTTTAAAACTATGAGTATTTTTGCCTTACAAATTACACCAGATGTAACCAGTTATTGATGATCTTCCCCATGGGCACAATTAAGTTGTAAATATGTGCTTATTAGATCCAAGAAACAAAATTTTTGTTGTTTGTATATTCATCAGCTTATGTGTTTTACAGATAAAACCCGGATCTGACAGGGAAAGAATGGGTAGAAATGTGTGTTGCCTGTATTAAATTATTGTATTAAGTCATGTTGACCACAAAAAGTATAAAATCGCGTGCTTCATTTGTTGTTAAACAAAAAACAAGGTGATTGTGTTGATGTCTTTTCAACTCAACATCACGATTCAGGAAACGGTTGTCCGTTGCCTTCACTTCCCAAACTCCTTCATGGGAGTATTTTATTTACGTCATCATGTTAACGTCTCCAGATCAACGCAACGACCGTATACTTTCGCTAAAGTATCATGGGATTAGTAGTGCATATGAAATGAAGGTAGCATTTACATTAAATTAAAGAGACTTTATTTTCCCTTACTCAATATAATTGTTCAAAGTAGGATTTAAATGTGCATTTGCATTTTAAATATATTCCGAACAGACCTTCCTAAAAATAACCTTCCTTTGTATAATATAACAATATTGACAGCGTTGTTTTTACAACCGAAACTACGTTTCCCATAAAGCCCTTCGTGCAAGTCTCTATGCGCACACTCAGTGCGTTCGGAATAATTCCTCCCCTTCCCCATTTCAATGTAAGATGGTGGCAAGAAGGTACTGCTGCTAAACGCACAGGGGCTAAAGAAAAAAAAAGAAAAGCCATTCTTTCAACAAACTCATTCTAACCGTAAAAATAAACGCGGAACAATTTCAAGGTGTCTGCTTACAAAAGCCTGGGCAGTTTAGAAATATAATCAGTCCCCGCCCCATTTGGTGTGACTATCCCGTGAAAAAGGAATACCAGCAGTAGAATCAGGGTAAGTATCCCAAAAGCTATTAGCTACCATAAACTAACGTTAGAATTATAAAGTAAGATAGCAGGTGTTTTGTGTGCAGATCCATGTTTCAATAACCCATCAGGTTTTCTCTAAAACCAAGTTCTGGAAGAAGAAAGGAAAAGGTTGACATAGTCTAACAGTCTATACCTGAGCCGAACGGAGCGTCGCAGGCTTTGCCGGGACAGTATAGGCCGCGTTACTGCTCCCTGGGAATGCCGAGCGTCTTGTTTGCTACTGCATTTAGCTATAACAATAATTTTGTACGACTTGTAAGTATAACTTTTGACGGTATTAACCAGGCTGATTGACAGTTTTCGTACATACAAGACAGTACCTTAGTACGACATCGTTTAACATTTTGTTTTGGTATACTTGACAGCTATCTACGATAGTTAGCGCTAGCTTGTAGTCCCTGTGCACTTGACCGGCTTTTTCATATGGCATAGATGGAGCGCAAAACATTCGATCTAGGCGGACCAAACAAGCTAGATATGAACCTGAGGCGTATAATTAAAGAAAGTCAACAACTATTGCTTGCGCAGAGTGAAAGAGCCAAAATATTTAAAGGCGTACAGGCGTGTCAGTCGTTATTTGATAATCAGTTTGTGACAGATGGAGTGATCAAGTTTATTTGGTGATATCCTACATTGGGTATGCTAAGGTAGATAGGATAGATATCTTGCTGTCTCAAACCTGTAATTATTTTAAGGTAAATTACTTAGCATAACTGTAGATATAGTTAACGATTGATGTATTGACGAGGATTGAAGCCAGGTATTGGCTATGATTATCGCTAGACAGAAATCTTTGTGATTCAAATAGGAATTAAATTGAGTTTTTAGCCAACTAAACAACGTTGATTGACACATGCGGGGTATTACTTTTTAATTTAGCCAACAATATTTTTCTTGGTGAGGCGTAACTGTTGTTGTATTATTTCAGGTTCTCTTTGCCGTTTCGTTGCAGCTTACAAATGCAATCCAGGATCTTAACACGAAATTACCTATCTCTAGTAACATGTCGATCTACCTGGTTAACGTTATGTGGCGATAGTCATTCGCAAGTTAGCTTGGGAACGTTAGCTTCGTTATGCTGATGTGGACGTTATCAATGCGCGAGGGGGAGCACGTAGCAATTATAGCTAACGTTAGCCAAGTTGAATTTGGCTAGCGGTAGCAAAAAGGCCAATTTCAAAAGCGTTTACAATTGTAGCCAGTGAGCTGTCTGACTCAACTTTAAATGACACCTGTCTGGTTAGCTGAGTTTGGCTGCTAGCTATCAATCAGGCCGAAATGTTTTGTTTCTTTGTCTGCCAGATAAATGGAAACATGTGGTTGCTACTGCGTGGAACTTGTTTCTTGTCTAGCCAGTTATTGTAGCGAGTAAATTGCTAATGCTAGCAAACGTTAATTTCCTTGAAGCTCACCCTTGAAAAGAATCATTAAGCTAGATATCCAGAGTAGGCTACAGCATAATGTAACTGGCTTTCAAATAATCATACACCACCATTTGTCTGGCGTATGCATTTAACTGTTGAATGTTTCTACGGAAAAGTTTTTTTTTTTTTTTTGCAATGCTATCCACCGGTAATTATGAAACGTTAAAAAAACCTAGCTGGGAATTGTGCTAACGTTTAGCGGATTCCGAAATAATTATATATAGTCTTTTAGCTAACAAGCTTGCATTGCACATTTTAATTATGTGCAGAATGGTTGCCTTAGATTTAAACGGAGTCGAGCTTTCATAGAGCTTTGGAACCCATTTCAGGTTGAACTTGCGTCCAAAGGTCGGTGACTATTTTTTTTTTATCGTCACAGGGGTTCACAGATTTGTTAGCATTATCATTGTCGTGAGATAATGTTATTATATTACTATTATACTAGTTGTTACTTGGAAAGTAATACACATAACTTAACTGTGAGGGAACATAGCCGTAGCTAGTTATCCATGTGCATGTGTTGTGTTGCAGGAGCGAAACGATAGACTTCGGATCGTGAACAGAGTGGACAAGAATCTCTGTATTCATAGCTACAAACTAATGCCAGTGTTATAAGAATCAGATAAAATTCTGATCCTGCATTTTGTTAGATTTTGAGAACCGATTGTGATACACTGCAGTGATGATTCCATACGATACCGGGGACCAAGTCCTCCTCCCGCCAGCAAATTATTAACGTTAGTGTTGATATAGCTATCCTGAGCTGAACATGGCGGTCACGCTTGAAACCGCTCAATCATGTGATCGTAAATTCGCATCCTCAGTCAGCCGCTCCCGGTTCCCAGTGGCAGTTCTAGGTTCTCACAGGCGGGAAAACTGTGTAAATTGACCATGAAGCAACCTCTTGGCAGTGGGTCGAATGAATGCATTGTAAGATACTGTATTGTGAATACTTGGGGTAGTGTTATGTCCAGGGTCGCTGATATGATACCTAAACCCTTTCCCACGGGTAACAGTTGCATAATAGGTGTAATGAACAGCTGTTTAACTGTTTGGGAACAGCTACGTTAGTCCTGTTATTAAAATTATTGTACTATAAGAACGAATTCCTCACATACTATTTAGATTTTACCAGAATTAATTAGCATAATCCTTCACAGTCCTTTGTATCCTCATAAATGTAATTTACGCTCGGACAAAAGTGTTCCTTTGATTTCATATGGAGAGGCATGAACAGCATTTAGGGACCAGCTATGAAAGTTGAGACAACCTAGTGCAGCACTCATGGGCTCTTGGCGTGGGTGTTTACTCATAAGCATGAAACTCTGAGGACCAAGTAGCCCCTAATGGGACAGGCTTGCAGTTGACAGAAATTGAAAATTGGGAAAGAAGCAGAATGATCATTTGATCAAAATGCTTTCTGCCTTTTGGTGCAGTTCATGTGAAAATGGTTATATTTGTATTTGTGTCATTAACTGTCATTTAGGCAATAATATTGTTGGCCTATGAAGGCTTTTAATTATTACATGTGCCACATCCACAGTGGAATACAATGGGAAACAAGAAATTTTCATGTGCACCTCTACAACGTTGACAAAATGCTAACACAGTGATAAATTCATAAACCAGGGCTGTTCTGTCATCTTCCCTTGAAAACTACCCTCACAATTTCACTTGTGAGCATGCGAGACACCACCAAGCACACAATTATACACTTGAATAATTGTGATTCATTGATGGAGTGTCATAGGTTCCTGGTGAAGTTTGCAAGTGGTGTTTTCAAGGGCATAACATTTAACAGTTTGAAAAACAGCTTGTTGTCCAATTCATCATTTGAACATCCAAAAATTCAGTTTGATCATACTTCAAATTTTAACCTGACAGCCCTTCATGTAGCTATCTGCTGTGGTAGCATACTCCTGTATTATAACAAGGGTCATCAAGGTGAAGGTGTTAATTTATGTGATCAAAATAAAATGAAGAAAGCCATAATCAGCCTAATGTCTTCATGCCTTTTAGAACTTGATATTCCAGTAGAATAGCTTGTGATGTCATTACAGTGAAGATTTGCTATCTTCTCACTGTCTCCAAAGTTTTCATTTTGTGTGTTAAAACAGCAACGTCCTTACACACTGCATCTTATGCACTACAGAGTACAACTTCAGTAGCTTAATCACTTAACTGTAGCGAAAGCATGAAAAATGTCACTTTTTAACATTTACATATACAATATTAGAACATGTCTAATGCATCTCTATGCTGGTAATGCTATTTTCCTCCCCATGCCCATTGTTTAGGGATGCAAGGGGGCAGCTAATATAACCACTTCTCAGGGTAAACAACACAACACTGTCCTCTTAGGTGATATAATTATAAGTACATGGAGATGGAAATAACCATGAAATTTGAATATATGTATGCAGCAGTGGCTAATGATTAGTATAGCTGGTTAGCAGTGGGAGAGGTTGCTGCCACCTTATTGTTCTTTACACTTTTTTTATAGCTATCCACCAGTAGTTGTGATTGGCACTGCAATTCTTTGCAAGAAACTACATCTTTTTAAACAAGCAGTTGCAGCTGTTTAAACTTCATCTTGACTGTTCTCATTTAGATTGCTTATTTAATCTACCTCTCGCTATTCACTCAGACCCACATACTTGTATTTCCCTTGGTACCTACAACAGAATTTAATGATACGCTGCTGCCAAATGTTACAGCTATCCTCATCTTAATGTTATAACTGTCCCCATCTTAACGTTATAACTATCCTCATCTTTTTGTTATAGGTTTCACTGGTATAATTTGATAGCTATCTTCACTGGAGTGGAGCTGCAGCAGCAGACTTTCTGGCCATCTCCCCTGTTTTTTGTCTAGCCATAGTGTTACTTATCTTGTAGTAATAAATCTGAACAGCTGGTTGCACTGGTGGCTTATACTGTTGGCAGATTATGGAGCTAATTATGAGCATGGAAATTTAAAACTTAAAGTATTGCTTTTCTCCTTTTAAATTTTGTCTTTTTGAAATAATGTTACCGTTTGCTTGGCTTTAAATTTTCTTGCAGTCCTTTTCTGTATTGAAATCTCTATTCTCTTTACAGTAGAGGTGGGTGATATTTCCAAAAATAATTTCCCAATATTTTCAGGTATTTTGACAATGAAGATATTTTGATGATTTTTATTCAAATTTGTTGCCAAATTTCTGTGAGGGAGAGGATACTGGTCTTCTGAGAGATGAAACCAGAAGATATGTATCAGTTTTTAAAATATCTTGACTCGCTATTGTGCATGCACAAGAATAATTCACATAAATCTGAAAACAATGTGGGTAACCTTTAATCAGGAGAGGGCATGTTTTTGTGATTAGATTTTTTGATGCAGAATGTTTTATTTAGAGTTATTGGTAATGTGATAACTAACCCATGTGGCTGGTAGCCCCAGCTTCCCCTACCTGACGGGGGAAAAAGCAGGGAAAATATTGACACTTTGGTAGTGAGATGTACATACGAACACTCTGTGTACATACTTGACATGCTTAATTCTTTGGCAGTGTATCTCTCAATGAAGCTAATGAAGCTCTCTCACAGAGCTACCTTGAGAGTAGCCCTGTGTGCCAGATCATAAAACCCATCTTTCTATATGAAAGAAAAGTACCCTTTCTTAATACACAAAAATTAAAAAATTAATCTCTCATTGAACATAATGTAAATATACTTCTTGAAGAAGTGGCTGAAAATAGCAGAAAAGTGATGATGTCTAAGGGGTCCTGAAACACCAAAGTTTTTTGGTGACGTCGTGTGAGGTCTCCTGAGACTGCATGCACACAGGCGGGGCTAACTCAACACTGGAAAATATGATTGGTTGGCAATAAAAAAATGATATGGAAGTAACAAATTGCTCAATAGTTTAAAATAATGAGAAGCGCAAATTATTGTTCTCTCCTTTTTTTTTTATTTGACTGCAAAGTTGAAAGTGGCCTTAAACGGCACATGGGCCTAATAGGTACAGGTACCCTAAGCATACAAGATATTGTTTCTAGTGTCATGGTCCACTCACTTCTCGATGTGTCCCCCTCACAGGCCTGCCACAGCTCCTCCAGTGTAAGATCGCCTGCACCTGTCGCTTCACTGCCTTGTACAATGTCCCGCAGCCCTGAGGTGAAGGACGACCCCATGGAGTGCCCCCTCTGCATGGAGCCCCTGGAGATTGACGACATCAACTTCTTCCCCTGCACCTGCGGCTACCAAATCTGCAGATTCTGTTGGCACCGGATACGCACAGACGAGAATGGGCTCTGCCCCGCCTGTAGGAAGGTACTGCACCCCGCTGTGTCGCACTGCTTTAGAGAGCATGTAGATGGTGTAAACGTAAAGCTTTTTGTTAACTAACCATGTAGTTAACACTGTACCAGAGTGAAAAATATCATCTGAACAATTACAAGAAACTCATTGAAAATTATCCAAATTAGGGATGTTAACAGATAATCAGTTAACCATTAATGTTGTATAAAAATGTTGATTGAATAATTTTAGTGATTAAACAATAAAATTTCAATAAACAATTTGAAGGAATAACCTAATGTTGGTGATTACATTTTGTTGTTCATCAATGACTGTGAAAAATATCAATACCCATATGTGAAACTACTTTTCTCTCGAAAGCAAGGAACTCTATGTTTCAGAATACGAATCCATGATGCTGTTAATGATGGTTGGTGCTTGTTAACCCTAGTAAAACTGCTTTGATACAGGGCTGTATAATCAGTTTAATCATATTTTGAGTCATTTATCAGTTCATGTGTTAATTACATAATTAATCTGAATTAATAAGAAATGTCTTTTGCCACTATCAGCATTGGAGTTTACACAGTCTATACTAAAAATGTCAGCAGTCCTCCTCCGCACAGATTTCTCAGTCAGAGAATCCGTGTTTGTATATTTTCAGTTATGATCTTAATGCACAATGTGAATCTTGTTTTATTGATTTTTGGGGTTTCTCTTAATAAAACATCTGTTATATAGTTATATACAACTCATTTGTTGTTAGGCCTATTATGAGTCGTCCTTTTTATGTGTTATAGTAGATATTAAGCTCATCAGTTTCCCCGTTATCGATTAATGGGTTTCAACTACCAATTAAAAGAATTGCATGAAATCGACATCCCAAATTCAAATACAAGAGGCTGTTTTAACAGTTTGATAAAGTGTACAGAAGAAACACACCATAAGTCTTATGATCTCAGTGGGTCACACCTGAAGCAGATACATTGAACCTAATTGGAAATTTGCTTGACAGCAAACATAATCTTTACAGTAAAGGGTTGAAAAGTAAAGGAAAGTTTTGAAAATTAGAAAAGTTCTCCTAATGTTGTTTTTGGTAATGAGATTATTGAATAAGATAGCTGGATGTGTTATGGTCTCCATTTTATCTTCTGCCTGGGAAGAGTAAAGTTACTCTTCTGTTGTGTTCTGTAGCCTTATCCAGAGGACCCTGCTGTGTACAAGCCTCTCTCCCAGGAGGAGTTGCAGAGGATCAAGAATGAGAAAAAGCAGAAACAGAACGAGCGCAAGCAAAAGATGACCGAGAATCGGAAGCACCTGGCCAGTGTGCGGGTGGTGCAAAAGAACCTAGTGTTTGTGGTGGGCCTATCACAGAGGCTGGCTGATTTGGAGGTGAGACCCTGCTCCACACCATGGCTGCATTCCAATACTCAAATTTGTCTCCTCCTTACCTCCTTTCCTCCCCTCCTTTCCTCCGTGCCCCGGAAGCTGATTATGTGGCCTTCTTTCCTCCACTGTTCCAAAGCGAAATCTTGCCTCCTCCTTTCCTCTTTCCTCCTTTCCTCCTTTCTCGTTTCCTCCAAACGGAGGATACATCGATGTATCCTACCGCGGAAGTCTTTTCACATTTCTGGGTGACATCATTGTGCTCACGAACAGTCAGGTTAAAAGACCATCCCACAGAATGTTTTGATTGGCTTTGGTATCTTCAGAGTTAGTCGAAATTATTACTTCATCAATAGCCAACATCGACTTTGATGACAGGCAAATCGGATTAGCTGTTCCAATTCTCGATTCATTTCCTCCTTTCCTCCACTCGTTTCCCCCCCTCCTTTCCTCCACATATTTCCGGCATATTTCCAGGGTAGGAAAGGAGGGTAGGAAAGGAGGAGATGAGAAAAAAAAGTATTGGAACGCAGCCCAAGTCACGTAGGGGTGTAAGAAAATATCAATACACTTGAGTATTGTGATATTATTGTCTTGTGATACTGTATCGATTCTCAAAAACACTGTATTGATTTTTAATTAATACTTACATGCAAAGATTTGTGGCAGACAGTTGTTCATTTTGTGTTGTGTTTAAACCCCCAACTGCTAGGTAGCAATGCTGTAATCTATCTTCAGCGATTTGACTCTTCCACTCCAATGTTAAAACTGAGACAGGAAGTAGCGTAAGGCAGAGTCCTGCCTAGTGTCAGGTACCCGTGGGAGTACTGCTAAATTAGATGCAAAAATATAAACAAATTAAGTTTTGATTATTTTATTTACACATTTGGATCATCCCGATACTGCAGATTGTGTACCTAATGGTCATGCACTACCTTAAACCACATGTATTTCAAATCAGTAACATGGAGCTTGAAGATGTGAAAAGACAGCTTGTCGGAGGAAAGTTCCAAGTGTTTGACAACACTTAGAGCTGCCCCCGACCGAAGATTTTTCTAGTTGACTGGTAGTTGTTAGTTCAAGGCAATCGCCGACTAGTCGTCGCACGTTTATATTAAGTATTTAAATATATATTTTTTGGGGCATCAGATAATGGTTTGAGTTCCAGGGCTGAATGTTATAAGTAACATTGTTAGCACTGTGCTTCGTTACATAGAAATACAAAACCTTAATAATGAGCCTTTGTAACAATTTATACTTTTGTATATGATAATATGCATTATATGCAGTTAATGTTAATGGGCATTGGGTCCTTTATGTTGTACTTTTATTTTGGAAGAATGAGGAAATAAAGCAATAATGCAATTAATACATAAGTAATTTCATTTTTTGAAATTATTTTAATAGTTTCATTACATAATTGGCTCCAGTATTAGGCTACAGAAAACTATAACGACAAATATAATTTAGCTGAATATCATTTGTGATAGCCTAACAATTCCTCATGTCCAAGGAATGTGCACTGCGCTGCCTACTAACGGCATTACATTCAGGCTCTGCTGCATTGAACTTTCAGTTCAGACCAGTTCATGGCTCTCTCGTTCATTGGCTCTGCTGGCTCTCTAGCTCGCTGGCTCTCTGGCTCTTTTCGTTCACCGGCTCTTCTGGCTCTGTCATTCATTGGCTCTTCCGGCTCTCTTGTTTGCTGGCTCTCTGGCTCCTTTCATTCACAGGCTCTTTTCGTTCACTGGCTCCTTTCGTTCGTTCATGTTCACTTCTTGTTCACTGGCTCAATTGCTTGCCTGCCCTGCTGATGTATGTATGTTTATTCACAAACCGTTTGATTGGCTTTTCAGTAAGCCTATCGGCCTTCACACATACTGGGTTGATAAATAGTTATTGGCCACTGTGTAATTCACTCAAATCTTACTGTAATCAAGAGCAATAAGACGAGGGAGGAACAGGCGTCACAGATGGAGGTCTCAGGACTAAAGGACAGAGCCAAACGAATGAATCTGTGACGGAGAGGACTCGGGTCAGTTCATTCATTTGAAAGATTCATTCAAAAATATTTTGTTTGTGAACTTCCCATCACTAATGGGGAATACTCAGTGGGGAAAGACAGCAGTAGTCTAGTGGAAAGTGATAGGCAGCAACAGAGCAAGTCTGTAAGTAATGCAGGTGCGGGGTGGGGGTGGGTCTACAAAATAGGACTCTGGCATAAGGGTGCACCTCTAATGTTAAAGCAGGATCTATATGTGTGTGTGTGTGTGTGTGTGTGTGTGTGTGTGTGTGTGTAATACTGTCTGGTAACTTTTTTTTTTTTTTTTTACTTGTTTACCTAAAGAATTCTGCCAGCACTTTTATTTTATTTTTTTTTAACTGATATAGGCAAATGTTAATTCCCTGTTGTTTTTAAAATTGCGAGAGTCCTTTGCATGACAAAAACCTAAGATGATACTTAAGCAGTTCAGTAATTACCAAATATGTAAATTCAGTGGTCATTTCTGCTGTATTGAAACTAAAAATATGGCACAGTCAGGGGTTCTGTTAATCGAGAATCCATCATTTACAGATGTTCAGAAGCTTTGACAGAAAATCCCAAATGCCATCAATCATTTTGGTGTTAGCCAGGAATAAAATTAATGCTTCTTAATATTGTTTTCTTTTGGTCAGAAGTTATTGTGATTGTAAGTAGGCCAGGAGTAGGCTAATTCATGACTAATCCATAGTTAAAACAGTTTTCTTTATTTGTTGGAATTAAAATATTACAATGCAGATGCACATACAATGCAAATGATAAAAAGGTAAAGATTAAAACTGTAGGCTACTGCTGATGAGTAAAAATAAACTTTGCTTGTATTTTTCAACTTCATGTTTCATGTTGATGGATTGTGATTTATTCTGGTGGAACAACCGGGCTTAGGCTATATTTATGTTCAAGTTTAGTTTTGTCACTCTTTGTCCATTGTCACATTTTTAGATTATGTTTGTTGCACTCTGAGTTTGCCATTGAAATGTTGTATCATTTAAAATCCTTGATAGAACAAACTTTTTACAAGTTTCTCTTTGTGTGTCCTTTAAAACAATGGGTGCTGCTAAATGACATTGGAATTGCAACTTGTCCTCTTGTCACATCTGAGTCTTGATCCTCTAATCTTGAACGCTTCCCTGTTTAAAACTGGTCTATTATTAATTATTAAGTCTATTATTAATTATTTCTAGCTTGAGTACTTGTGATATCTACGGACAATGTTCAATTGAATGTATACACACACAACACAGACATAAAAGACATAGGAGCCCATCCTCTCAGACTCAGGTAAAGCCATAGAGGTAAAGCTGGTAAAGCAGGTAAAGCTGTAGGACAAACAGGATGAAATATTATACTGCAGCAAATATTAACATACCCCCTAAGAAGTCAAATGAAAAAAGTTGTGTGAAATGAACAAAATAGATCATTATTTTATGCTTAAACTGTAGTCTCCTAGGTTTTAAAATTCATGGTACTGCTTTTTGCAGTTCTTGGTACAGCTTCTTCTGGGAGGGTAAATGGTGCTGAGCTTTTTCCTAAAATATCTGGTGAGGTTGGACAACACATTGGGACAGATTTTGGTTCATTCTTCCATGCAGAGCCTTGTACATCCGTGTCAACAGGCTATATGAAAGGGTGTTTCAAAGAAAAGTGCCATTAATTTTAAAACCTAGGAGACTACAGTTTAACCATAAAATAATGACCTATATTGTTCTTCCTTTCTTGATTGTGTAAGACTAGTGAGGCAGGTGGAGGCACTTGCTTTTATTTCCATCATAAAAGAATATTTTCTCAGTAGCAATGTTTCAACAGAAATAGTAGTCAGTTTACAGAATTAGTCTATAAAAGTAATGTGAATTTCTTACAAAAAAGAACAAAATTAATGTTTCCAATCAGCTGAAAAATCAACATCATCTTTCTGTGGGAGTAAATGATAATATAATGTAGTATCTTTATTTTTTTATTTTGGAGAACTTCACTTATGACCATTAGATGTTACGAAGCACATAGGAGATAGATCACCATGTCTGTCATGCCAATAAATGCCTTGAATAGCCAGATAAAAACAGCAAGAAAACATTTTAATAATTTAAGGTTATTGGTCTGGCTCATATGTAGGTATGCCAGACCAGCACTTTGATTGTAATAACCTACAACAGAGATGGTCCAGCAATTGTGTGTGTGTCCTTGTAATAGAAAAGAAACACTTTAATTTGACATAGGCTCACCCATCTATATTGGCTAACAGTATAGGTGGGTGTGCTTAATGCACCATATTTTACATACCGTTCTACCATTTTGCCTTTGTTTATACACTTCATGTTTTCAATACTAACTCATAAAGAGAAAAAACAGGCTAATCTCTAATTTCCTCCTCCCAAGGTAGGGCATGGATGTGTTAATTACTTCTGTGTTTTATGGCTGATCACCTCATCTGTTCTGAAAGGCATCAGCATTATGCCAATGGCATTTCTACAGTTATTCCTTGTCATCTCAGCCTCTCATAAAGGCATCAGCTAAAAACCATGATATGTGATATAACTTCTACATATTCTGCTTGGTCTTCCCTGTCCAGGTTCTGAAAAGGCCAGAGTATTTTGGGAAGTTTGGGAAGATTCATAAAGTGGTCATCAACAATAGCACTTCATATGCTGGCTCACAGGTAAGGGCTGAGGACTTCTTTTGTCTTTGGTCAGATTACCTTTTGGCCAGATTGACAGCATTCTAACTAATGGTAACTATAGAAAAATAATCAAGGTCATTAACCCTTTTCCCTTCGCCCTTCCTAGAAGGCCAGTTTTCGCATTAGATTATAATAGCCTAATAGAAGTGTCAATAACTCAAATGCTATTTTCTGCATACATGGCTGAAGGCTTGAATTAAGGAAGTAGGCACATACTGTGTACACATAATCTACATAATAATATGAAGATTCACAAGATGCCCATGCTTTCGTAGTTCCGGACCAAGCCAGAATTGCCTTGTGTTAGTGTACAAACATGCCACAGTGACAACAGGAGTGGCAACGAATTCTAAAATTAGCTTTATCACCGTCTATGTAGTAATGCTATTTACTGAATAGAGGTATATGGGAGGCTGGCAGGGTGAATAGGGGCAGGATGTCCTCCCTCCACTCCTCCTTGATGGAGAGGCCCTGTATCTGTAAGCCTCTGTTTCTCCCTTTTCATATCCCTCACTTATCTGTGCCGTTACTTTACACCAGTCGTATAGTGCTTGCTAAAAGCCCTATGTTCTCCTACAAGTTACAGCTCAATGCTAGGAAGCTAACTCATGAAACAATCCACTGCCTATGAAAATAATTTCCCTCTTGATGGTGATTGGTTCTGTAGCATTGTTAAAAGTAATAGTTGTGGTAGTATGAGTAATGAAAACATTAAGTGCTTGCAGTTTTTATTGAAAACTGTGTTTAAGATGACTCATTACAAATTTTCTTAAATAATCCTTGAGTTTTCCTATAAAGCTTCTTGAACCTTGCATCACAAGTCATGTAAGGAACAAGAAATAAATCATTTGTTATTTTGATATTGCTTGTTCAGTACACCTAACCATATTTTAGTATTGTGGTCCATATGAACATACACTTAAGGAAATGTAATATACTGAAAGGAAATGTAGTACTCTGAAATATAATGTAAATATGCAGACTTTTTGGTGAATAAGATAAAAATAGTTAAGCACAAGTTTTTTTTTTTTTTTCTGAAAAAACCTGTTTATAAATTTTCCTCCAATGTAATAAGCTGTGTATAATATCATGTATTAATTTCTTTGAGGGTACATTGGATAAATTCAACAATTGTGCTTTGTTTTTTTTTTTTCCAGATTCCTCTGTCTAAAATCAAAACGCAGTAAAATGGAAAAGTTGTCTGATGCATCTTTCCTTGTTTTTGTGCCTAGGGTCCGAGTGCCAGTGCCTATGTCACTTACTTACGTTCTGAAGATGCGCTCAGAGCCATACAGTGTGTCAACAACGTAGTGGTGGACGGAAGGACTCTTAAGGTAAACTGCTGAAGGGGTGGGTCATGAAGTTTAATGCTTTCTGCATTTAAATTAAGTCAGTGGTAGTTTAATGCTTACTGTGTGTAAGTGAATACAGCATTAGTTTTATGCTTACTGTGAGTGAATCCAGTGTTAGTGTAATTTTTACTGTGTTTGAGTTAGGGTTTTTGGTATACCGGAACTTTAAAATTGCCACTATACCAAAATTTTAAAATGGTACTGTACCACTATTTTGCAAATTTTAGTACTTGATGAAAATGCGCTGAACTTGCTTTATTTTGCATTCATCTAAAAAAATTGTGTCATTTGCAAGTAGTGTGATTTTAGGTGTTCTAACAAATGTTCAGGCAGTCCTCGCTGCAGCCAGCCAATCAGAGGCGATTTGGATTACTTAGCAGCATATCAGTGCGAAGAGTGAGGCATATAGAAGCTCATTGCTCCAGCTCAAGAGACACAGGGCCCTATTTTATAAGCCATACGTCAAAAGTCGGAAATCAGTCATTGCCTGATTCTCGCAACATCAATGAGGGGCAAAAGCGCAAAGCTATTTTCTTCGACACAAGTTAAAGGCAAGTCAAACCAAATTAGGCGGGTTCATTCCATGGTGCTACTTGCAATAGGAGGTCCTTCACATGGCACAATCTGCAATGGGTGGACTAATGTGTACATTTCAGGCCACCTCACCAGCCTGGTTAACGGAAATGTACAGATTGTGATTCGCTAGTTAGATAGCCATTTGCAATCTGCAATATATTGTTAGTTGTTATTATCATTAATATTATTGCTAAGCTTGTTAAAGAGGCCCAATTTCTTATTGTTATTATTGTTATTTATTTGTTTCTCTTTATAGACACCACATGCTTTGTTAGCTGATATGAAAAAGCAGGTCACGTGATGCTCAGTTCTGCTTTGTATCCAATTGTAGTGGCTAGCTAGCTACTTTCAAATTGTCAGATATGTTATTTCCTCAACATTTAACTATTTGATACAAAAGTAGATAGCTAGCAGCAGCTACCTTCTTTTGACATGTCATATACTGTGCATTCGCATTTTACGTGAAGATGTTGTCCTGAAATGGCTTGGGTAATGCAAAATCGTGTAATTCAAGTGTAATATTCCCATTTAAATGAATGGAAATACTTGAGATGCATTCCATGGTCGCGTGATATGGATGAATATCTTTATGAAAACAGCTTCTGCGTACGAGAGAGAGAGAGAGAGAGAGAGAAAACAGATATGTTTTGTGAAGTGTTGATGTCATTACATATCATATTTTCAAGTGTATAGTTGTTTTTGTTACACATCATCTGACATTAGTAGAGGAATTACATATCAAATCATTGGCCTTTTGACTTGCCTTCTTTTGATATTCACAAATTTATGTATTGAAGAGAAGTGACCAGAGTTGGACATTAGGACCAGAATTGTCAACCAATCAGTCAGACTTAACCATCTGTGTATTTTAGTGATGTGTTATGAAGTTATTCATTTCAGGTGTTTCCATAGAAGTGACAGGTCTACGATGTTGGTTATTTTTTGAACCTGAAATGAATGCATTGGTGAATTTGCAGCCTTCAGAAGAGACTTTTTCTCCAAATTAAAGAAAAAACACATTTTTTAATAGTGATGTCTTTCTTTGTAGTCTTTTTTGATAATTAATGCCTTTGAAATAATTTTCTGTTCCAGGCCTCTTTAGGCACAACAAAATACTGCAGTTACTTTCTAAAGAGCATGCAGTGTCCCAAGCCAGACTGTATGTACCTACACGAGCTTGGGGACGAGGCAGCAAGCTTCACAAAGGAGGAGATGCAGGTACACTTACTTACATCATCACTGTTCAACAGTCTTTAAGGACCTCAAGGTCTTCACGCTGTACTTAAAAACACTGTGCATGGTGTCTGGACCTTTAGAGCTCCACCCTAGAAATGACTTCAATATAGGTTCTCGCTGTACAATTTTAGGTTCATCATTGGGGTATGAATCAAACAACTCATTTCTAGGTGCAGAGGACACCTGCAGTTTTGTAAAAGAAATATGTGGAAAAAGCTCAGAAATACAGGAACACCGCTATCCAGAGGAGTTACTCTCCTGGCTCTGAACTGTATGACTGTACCCAGCTTTAGACTATGTTGATGTAGAGCTGAGTAATACTGCGGTGTAGGTAATTTCATTTCATTTTGAGCATATTAACTACCATCTGCAGCATTAAGTATTGGGTTTCTTGTTCTTATTTTTTCTTAAGTCATTCTTGATTTGGTTAGCACACCTTTTAAGACTTAAAACTTAAGAGGCAATATAAAATGCTTCTGGAAAAAATATAAAAAGCAAGTTTGTTCATTCAAGGTAATAAGACCTTCCTAACACGAAAAGTCTAACCATGATCTATTGATAGTGAGTCAGAGTCTCTCACCTCTGTCACATCAGTACTAACATATGCTGCTTTGATGCACAAACCCACCCCAGTTACTAACATCTCAGGCGACTGATTTCAGATCAGCTAGTATAGAGCCCCTGCATTTTTTTTAGAATGAAAGTTTTTTTTTTTTTTTTTTTTTTTTTTTTTTTTTTTTTCTACCAACCACAAGAGGCAGACAGCCCAGTTTTTTGTGGAAGTCTCAAATTCAGTTCTTTCCTCTGTACTGCTGGTTATCATTGGTCTGTCTCTTGTTGTGTAGGCAGGAAAACACCAGGAATATGAACAGAAACTACTGCAGGAGCTGTACAAAATGAACCCCAACTTCTTACAGACGTCATCAGGGGGAGGCGAGAAAACAAAGAGCAAATCCTGCTCTTCACAAAGGTTCTCCTCTTCCTCCTGATTCTCAGCCATTGCTGCTTCAGCATGGAACCCACACCCAGAAATACTGCTCTGTGGGTTCCTTCACATTTGAGACAAACATTTGTGTGTTATCATTTAGTGGCTCTGCTTACTCATAGCAGCTTAATGAGTGGTGTGTGCAGTGAACTGAGATCCACCACTGGTCGGGATGAAAAAACTTCAACACCAGTGAAATAAAGTATAATTTTATAAAACAGTGCTTTAAAAACATACCACAGTAAACTGAAAAAGTAACTCAAATCAAACGTAAAAGCCCTGTAAAATCAATCATGAACTGCTTCAGCAGCAAATACTGATTGAAGTCAATCCGAACATAGATGTGTAAGCAATGCCACCAGCTTTACTGTCCAGATGACCTCAAAGATGTCAGATTCAGACACCTACTTAGCCATGATTACTGTTAATCTTACAAAATATTTTGTTTTATGCATTATAGGTTGCCTAGCTGCCAGTATATTACTGTAGATGTTTGTCCTCAAACTTAATTTTCATTCATTTTATTTGATTTCATTACTCAAATGTAATTTAGTTACTTAGTAGTTAAATTATTTAAACATACAAAGGACACATTTATTATGTTCTGAAACAATCTCTACACTAACACACAAATTTGCAGTCTCTGCTTTATGGCAAACAATGACTCTTATAATGTGCTTTGGAGGGATCATTGAGAGACTGTGTGGTTTTTCCCAGTGCTATTCAGTGTTCCCCTCTAGAGCCACTGACTTGACACATGTGAAGTATGTCCAACTAAACTGTTTCTTTTGGTGATTTTAAGAGGAATAGTGACTGAAATTACTTGCAAAAATTACTGGCTGTCATTAAGTAAAAATGCAGTCGGGCTTAACAGTAATGGGGTGTAGCTTAGCCCCCGGTTCATCACCACCTCAATATCTCCACCCCCTCACTTTCACTGCCCATGCCCTGCTTTTGGCTTAACTCTTCCTTTTTCACTCTCCTACAGACTAAACAGTACCGTCAAAGAGGCATGGCCATCGTTACAAATGGGAAAAACTGCTAACGGGCTCAGCACAGAGCACCGCAAAACCCCCCCACTCTTGGATGGCAGCTCGGATTCTGAGCACCTGACTCCAGACGGTCCTGAGGCAGAACTGGGCCTGAGTTTAGGCTTGGGCCCGGCTCCAGCTGTCTCTCCCTTCTCCACAAACTGTGACCCCGCCAGGTACTCAATCAGAAGGGAGGAAATTATCTCATGTTTGCTACTTCCTGTGTCTTCTGCAAGGCAGGTATTGTTTTGTATGGAGCAGTGGAGTATTACATTCTGTATTGGGTTGCTGACCTGGCCCATGGCCTGCTTTTTGTTTCTCACCTCTGATCTGTAGCCTGTTTCTTTGAGTTTCTTTTATTTTGCAAACAATTACTTGTATCTGAAACTACCTGCAGGCCCTGAAGTGCTTCCCATTGTTACTCAATGAGCTAAGAGTTGGTACTGAATATTCCAGGAATTTCACACACACAATGTTTTTAAATTTCATTCTCTCATGAGCGGTAACATAAAACGGAAGTAATTTGTTTGGGATCACTGCAGTGGAGTTTTTCATTCCGGGTGACAGGTGAAGCCACAGAGCTTTTATACTACCTTGCAATGAATTTATTTTAGCATCCATGACTGGTACACCTTTCCCAATACTTCACAGCTTGTCATCTTGAATGGGCCGATCCACCAAAACCCAAATCAGGTGCAAAAGTGACAAAATAAGTGAAGTAAATATATACGGTGAAAGACGAAAAAATATATACAATACAAAAACAACAAAACGCAGTAAATCACAAAACTACTACAGCTGCTCTCTGTCACCAAATGCAATGTATCTCCTCTCTCCTCTCAGAGGAATAGAAATGGGGCCCTTTTATATCCTAAGCCCCTACTCCCAAAACACACCAAACATTACCTTAAAGATTAACAGATAAGTGGATAAGTGAATGCTGGTCGGTTAGGTTAGAGCGTTTGAGTGTTGCCTGAGGCCTGGGACAGAGCCCTCTGTCACACCTGCAGTTCTGCCTCCCTTATACTCCCTTTACTGCAGAGGGGGAATGACATGGATGAATGTATGCGTTACTGGTGGGAATTGGTATAGACCCTGTCATTCTATTCTGGATAAATTCTTGTGAACATGGTATAATTTCATCTTTATTCTTGAAGCATATTTTATTTGATGTGATTCAGTACATTGATTTCACAGAATTTCTCCCCATTTAACATTTTTCCGTACAAGATTGAATCAATTTAATTCACATAACTCAAGTTTTATTTTCAGTCAGTGCAAAAGGCCTCATTTTCAATTAGGGCATAGATCATTCAAAATGAGGGCTGCTATTATTATTATATATATTGGCTTAGTTTTTATCCTTTAGGATTACATGTAAAATTATTATGTGAATTGAGTATATTCTGCCCACCATGGACCCTTGTACAGTAGGAATGAGATGTCTGTCTGCTGAATATTTTGCACAGGTTGATTTAGACTCAAGTCAAATTTTAAGGTTTTTAGCTGTGACCAGAAGCTCTATAGCTTGCCCTGTCAATTGGTTGGTTGATCGGTCGGTCGGTCTACAAAAATTTTCCCACCCTTTGGTGGCCACATTTTTCATCCTAGGAGGCTGAAATTTGGCATGGAGGCCAAGTGTGTATGTGTGAAGATGTGTCTGTTCATGCCAGTTGGCTAAAAGGGGGCGTGGGAGTGGCTTATATCAAAAAAATGCATAATTTCCGAATGGATTCACATACTTGCACAAGATTTTGTAGAAAAGTTGGCCATGAGTCAAAGGACAGCAGATTAACTGGTTATGCCAATTGGCAGAAAGGGGGTGTGGCAATAGGAGTGGCCTATAACAAAAAGGCACAAAACGGATTTGTGTAACATGGCCAAACTTTGTAGAAAGACACACACACACACAAACACAGATAGACAGACATACACATACACATAGACACTTTCACTGGTGATGGTTTCCCCCGCCCCTACACTTTAGCCACGCCTCCTTTCATAACTCATGAACTGTTTGTCGTAGACTCTTGTGGGAGGCATCGTTGAACTCAGCAGAATTCCTTTTTCATTGGTGATGGTTTGCCCACCCCTACACTTTAGCCATGCCCCCTTTCATAACTCATGAACCGTTTTTTGTACACTCATGTGGGAAGCGTCATTGCACTCAGCAAAAAGTTTTTATTTTATTAGTGTTTGTGATTGCAACTATTGCAAATTCGAGCTTCTTCAGATGTATTTACCTCTACAGTGGGTTCAGCAGCAGCTGAAGTACAAGAAATATACGTCATGACTTTATATGAGGCTTTCAGAGCTCAATGACATCTGACATTGTGACATCGAATTTTGGGATTGACACACCCTAGAGTTAATGGTGTTCAGCTCATGAAATTAAATTAATTCCTTACTATGAATGCCAATGTATATCTGCTTTCCCTGTATTTGACTTCATTTTTTTATTTTTATTTCAGCCCTAATGACAGACCCCCAGAATGCATTAGTATAGGGAATGGGGAAACCTTACATCAGGTAAGATTCTGGTTTGAAATACTGTCAGCAGCCACATATCAGTGCTTTCTCCTCTTGTTTGTTGAATTAGTTTAGCATTAAAGTCATCTGCATAGTTTCACCTTTTTAGTATTGCAATATATTACATTATTTTTGTAAAGTTTAGTACTGAGTGTGATGTCCCCCCCCAGATTGCAAGCAGTGACTCGCCCTCGCCCCCGCCTGGCCTACCAAAGCCTAGCCTGGTCGTTCCCATCAGTGTGTCTGACCTGACAGCGCGCTCACCATTTGAAGGAGCAGCAGCTGAATCTCAGTCACTCTTCTCTGACAACAGCAACTTCCGCCACCCCAACCCCATCCCCAGTGGTCTTGCTCCCTTCTCCAGCTCCTCACAGGGTCATCCGGATTGGCCCACGGCCCCTGAACCTCAGAGCCTCTTCACATCTGGTGGGTCCCCTGCCTCTCTCCTCATTACTGCACTTACACAGTGTCTGTTTACTGAGCCTGTGGCCTAACGTGAGTCAGGGCTTTAATGTCTTACTGAAATTACTGTCACCTTATTTAAATGTTTTTTAGCTACAAAATGGAATTTAAATTAACCAGAATTCACACTTGCATTAATCAGGATCCATTACCAATGCTCTACACACAATCAGATCCATAACCACTACTCTACACACTCATGTCCATTACTACTACTCTACACACTCATGTCCATTACTACTACTCTACACACTCTTCTTCATTACCACCTCTGCTCTCCACACTCTTCTCCGTAACCACGACTGTTGTTTTCTAATCAACAACAATGTGCATTCCGTCAAAAAACGTCTGTGCTACTAGGCCAAAAAATAGGCTAACTATTATTGTATTAGCATAATGACCCTAATGGAACTAGATGTGCAACTTTTTTTTATTAATTAATTGATCACTTTTTCATCAGTGCGAGGGTTTCAGAATAATTTTTCACAAGAATCCCAGTTTGTAACTGAATCGATTTCCTCCCCCCCCCCCCCACCCAGCTCCATTACTAATCCTCTTCACACTCAGCTCCATTACCAATACTCTACACACTCAGCTCCAGTACCACTGCTCTACACACTCAGCTCCAGTACCACCGCTCTACACACTCAACTCCATTACCACTGCTCTACACACTCAGCTCCATTACCAATACTCTACACACTCAGCTCCAGTACCACCGCTCTACACACTCAGCTCCATTACCAATACTCTACACACTCAGCTCCAGTACCACCGCTCTACACACTCAGCTCCATTACCAATACTCTACACACTCAGCTCCAGTACCACCGCTCTACACACTCAACTCCGTTACCACTGCTCTACACACTCAGCTCCATTACCAATACTCTACACACTCAGCTCCAGTACCACCGCTCTACACACTCAACTCCGTTACCACTGCTCTACACACTCAGCTCCATTACCAATACTCTACACACTCAGCTCCAGTACCACCGCTCTACACACTCAACTCCGTTACCACTGCTCTACACACTCAGCTCCATTACCAATACTCTACACACTCAGCTCCAGTACCACCGCTCTACATACTCAGCTCCATTACCAATACTCTACACACTCAGCTCCAGTACCACCGCTCTACACACTCAACTCCGTTACCACTGCTCTACACACTCAGCTCCATTACCAATACTCTACACACTCAGCTCCATTACCACTACTCTTCACACTCCAATCCATTGCTACTACTAAACACACACTCAGATCCATAACCACTACTCTACATACAGTCAGATCCATTACAGCTGCTCTACACACACAGTTCCATTTCTGCTACTGTACACAGCAAATTTAATAGACAGTTTTAAAGTGATGTCTCTCCTCTCCACTCTTATCCTATCAGACACAATACCGGTATCGTCATCCACGGACTGGCAGGCAGCCTTTGGTTTTGGCTCCTCTAAGCAGACAGAAGATGACCTTGGGTTTGACCCATTTGACATTACGCGCAAGGCGCTGGCGGACCTCATAGAGAAGGAGCTGTCTGTGCAGGACCCGTCCCCCCTATCGCCTGGCGGCATCCTGCATGGGCCCCTCCAGGTTCCGCTCACCAAGGCAGTGCCTGGGACCAGTGGTGCCGTCCTGAACCCCACACACTTCCCAAACTCGAGCCTACCACAGCGCCTGTCTCAGTTCCAGCACCGCAGTGGTTACAGCTCACTCAGCTTCCCCAGCCAGCACGTCCGCCACCCCTGGGCTGGCATTCCCACGCGGAACAACCTTGTGCACTTGAACCACACGGCGAACACCACCTCAAATAGTAATTTCTTGGACTTGAGCTTGCCGGCACAGCACAGTACAGGGCTTGGAGGGATTCCCATTACAGGTGAGGTGGGGTTGGTGAGGGAATTTCTGGGAAATTGAGCTATTTTTACCTGTTTTTACAACCGGTTGACTCAACCAAATGGTTTTAATGTATTTGAACATTATTTCAGCATATCTGTAAATCTTGCTCAGTTTGACTGGTCTGTCTTCACACAAGCTTGTTTTTTTTTTAGCTTGAGATTTTGTTTCCTCAAGCAGAGTTTTTTGAAATGTATCAGGATGTTTTGGGTGTAGGATATTTATGTTTACCATAATGCAGGCTAAGTTATCATGTTTCACACATGCAGTTCACTCTAATAACACAAGATGGCAGTGACATCCTACTATAGTGTGGCAGTAAAGATTTGACTCAGTTTCTTTCCAAAGGAAATTTTTAGGAATAATGGGGTGGAATACTTCTAAGCATATTTTGCCTGTTTACTGCTTTACTTTTGGATTAATGGCTCAAAGAAAGTTTGTAGTTCTATTTGGTGAAACTTTGTTACATGTTGTTGATTATCTGGTTCACTCTTTAGCAACAAAACTGAGCTGGGTACTTCAGACCGTTAGTCCAAGATGTAGTTTATTTTAATTTGATCTACATTGTCCTCATAATAGTTTAAGTCTCTTGGTTCTGGCTTAAACAGTGCTTCATCTAAAGAGAGGTGATATTATCAGGCTACATAGCTCTTACAGAAGTCTTTGTTACACTGTGAGCTAGCTCCAGCACTTAGAGAAGGCTGTGTGTCATAGGGCTGCCCTGACCAAAGATTTTCCTACTCGACTAGTAGTCGTTAGTTCAAGCCATTAGTCGAATAGTCCTCGCATGTTTATGACATTAATTATTTAAGTATATATTTTGTGGGGCATCAGAGAATGGTTTTAGTTCCAGGGCTGCATGTTATAAGTAACATTATTAACACTGTGCCACATTCCAGAGAAATACAAAACCGTAATAATGAGCCTTTGTAACGATTCATACTTTTGTGTATGACAATATGCATTATATGCAGTTCACGTTAATGGGCATTGGGTCCTTTATGTTGTACTTTTATTTTGGAAGCGTAAAGCCAAGTGTGATTTAACCAATGAGGGTGCAGACAAGTATTATGGGATGGGGATTACTCAGCGGGGAAGGAAAGCAGTAGTCCAGCAGAAAGTGATAGGCAGCAACAAGGAGTCCTTACAACGCGCTCAAAATGATCCCACACCTTGGATGATTTCCTGCCCGACATAGTCTAATAACTTTTTGACGACTAGGTGTTTTGACGACATTGAGTTTGAGGTTTTTTTTTTCTGCGACTAACCGACCAATGAAAACGTTGTCGACTAATGGACTTAACGGTTTGGTCGATTGTTAGGAGGCAGCCCTAGTTAGTTACACTGTGGGCTCAGTTCCAACCCTTGGAGAAGGCTGTCTGTTACACTGAGCATAGCACCAGCACTGAGAGAAGCTCTGTTGCAGGTTGTAGTAGTACTGTTAGTGGTGGTATTCTCATCTCATCTCAAAAGCAGGACACACCTTTCTGAAATATTACCACTTATGTCCTGTGTAGTACCATAAGCAGTGGTTGCAGAAGGAGATATTTTCATTTTTTTATAAATGGAAACTAATGCTGAAACAGCCCCTAAAACCTTTTTATGTAGGAACAATTTCATCTTTGCACAGCTCATAAAGGTTTGACCTTTTCGCTGACTGAAATCATGTCTCAGATTTAATTTACATTTTTATTATCATCTGCCCTGAGTTGAATTTTAAGATATATTGTGAGATAATATGCAAACAGCCTAACAGAATTAAAGGGCAGCAAGTGGTCTGTCTGAACATGAAAACTCAGGGAAATTGTGTGGTTTGACTCTTCCACTTCAGTTTTTCTTTCACCAATGCTTACCTTGGGCCACAGCCAGCAATGCTGTGGACTTGAACCCCCAGTCACAGGACACACAGTGGTTCTCAAAATGAGTGTGTTCACTGCATTAGCAATGCAGAGGCCTGATCAGCTACTGCTTTAAGCCTTGCCCATCATTATGAGTATCCGTGAGATAAGGAATCAACATGAAGAATACTAGTGCAGAACTTGCATGGGAACTACTTCTTTATTATACATAGTAGTGTAAGCATAATGTAATGTAATGAGAAAGCTGTACGCACACTGTGAATGGAGCACTAAGGCTAATTTACTTTCACAGGGTATGGCTAACGTAGCTTGTAGTCTAGTGGTTAAGGTACATGACCAGGACCCCTGAGATTGGTGGCTCAAGCCCCAGCCTAGACACAGCAAGAACCCCATTGCTGTTCGGCCCTTGACCTTTAACCTAACATTGCTTCCAGGGGGGAGTGGCCCCTGGTTAGCCCTAATCAACTGCAGGTTGCTTTGGATAAAAGCATCAGCTAAATGGCTGTAATGTAACTACCATACAGCAGTGCAGTGAATATAAACTGCCCAGACTTAAGTCGCTTCTGGCCTTGAGTAATGTAAAACTGTATTTTTTTCCTCAGTTGTATGTAGCTGTAAGGGATATTGCACCTAGTACCATATGCTGCTTGGAGAATAGCTTTGAAACCTTGCTGTGAAACACAAAGCTGAATTTTTTTTAGGTGACATTAAACTGTCTTGTTGCAGGTGTTACTTACAGCCAACTCTCAACGAACATTTCTTGTGTTGTTGAAAAATCACCTGGGCAAAGGAAAGCAGTTTGAATCTCTGTCAGTGGGAGATTGATAGTGTTTGGTTAGGTAGTAGAAGTAATTAATAACCAAAAAGCAGAGTGCTGCTGTGCTAATGGAGATAATGGAAAGATGTGCCACAGGTAAAGCACTGGTGAATAAGCTGCTAGATTGGTTTATGGTAATCATTTCCCTCTTATGCAATTTTTAGGACCTGCATTTGAAAACTGCACTTAGCCCTCTAAGTTTATGTTTACATATTTGACAGATTCCTTCTGCTTGGCTTCCTATCAGGACCTGCTCTCTACCTCCTGCAATTGTGCAAGCTTGTTATTTTTTCCACAATTTAGGCCTCTTACTGTGTTTTATATGGACAAGTACTAAAAGATCAAAACATGATGATCAAAACAATATTCAGCTGATGTTTTGCAACCCATTTTGGTTGTTTGCAGTGAGCTGAAAACACAAGTCATTGTGATGTTTTCTGTGATGGGTGTTGGTAACAGACTGCTCAGGGAAAAATGTCAGACAGCTCAGTGAACTGTGCAGATGCCAAGTTAAATAAATACTCCTATAGCTAACTTGCTTTTTAATGCCAGCATTAAAAAGCAAGTTCGTGATGGGAGTATTAGAGATCAGCCATTCTCTTCTGGAAGTCTCTAAAACAATGCTGCTAAAGGATGCAAATATAGTAATGTATTTTAGAAGCAATAGAAAATTGTCATGTCAATCCTGGTTGGAATTACAGTTGATTTTTCAGTCTCCACTTCAGTCACATGAATAAAACCTGCAAGAGTAGCAAAAGTAGCCTGTTTTTGTGGAGATGCAGATGCAGCACAGGTGTTGTTAATTCTCGTCAAGCCCCAGTGTACTGCTTGCACTTGCATTACGGGTAATGAGGAGCAGAATCCACCGTCTGTGTTTGGCACATAGATAAGCAATGAATCATTTGACCTAAGACCTTACTTTTGTGTGCATGCGCAATGACAGCTTGCCACTATTGTAAATATTTGTGGTTTGAGTAAAGTTTTAGCTCAGTGTACATTTTGAGCTTCATGTTGCCAAAAGTGTGTTACAAGAAGGAGAGTTTTACATTGCAGATTCTTTCCTAATTTTCCGTTGGAGACTGCCAGATTGCTCTGACACAGAATGGTTCAGCTTTTATGAAGGTACAATGCAATTGTTAATATGTCTGGAACACTACTTCAGGCAGCTAGATCAAAAACACCACTAAATAGTGCTAGTATGAGTTGAGGGCACCAAAACCTCAAAGTTTTCAGTGGATATTTTGTACATTAGTACTCTATTTGATAGGGTAGTTCCAAATGCATTTGGATCCATTGTAGCAAGCTCTGTGTCCATCTGACTCCATGGGGCTGGGACAAAATTCTAAGTTGAAAACAGGCATCCGTAATTCAGGATGTTTCCATAACTTCCCCATGATATGAACAGGACTCTCACTGGACTACCATATTAGACTTCAATCTCAGCTGTCCAAGTTATGAAAAAAATAGATCATAGTAAATACTTCGAAAGGATATTTTTATCCAATTTTCACGAAATGTCTGCACTATTTTTTTTTGTAGTGAGTGCTTTTCAGCTAATATTTAATTCAATTTTTGTTCAGTTCAGTTTTATTTGTATAGCGCTTTTTGCAACAAGTTGTCACAAAGCTGCTTTACAATTGATCCCTGGCCTGAAACCCCCTCACAGCGAGCCAAGGCAACAATGGCTAGGAAAAACTCCCTGACATACAGGTAGAAACCTTGAGCAGAACCTGGCTAAGAGGGGGAGTCCATCTGCTTTTGGTTGGCACAGGGTGTACAATGGGTAAACAAAAGAGAGGGGATGGCTGACAGGAATTTTACTGACTCAAATGATAATTGAAATAATAACAGGAACATCAATTACAATAAGTGATTATAACAATGTAGATAGAATAACCAGATTTGCAGTAGCACAGTAAAGTCAATGTACTTGCCACAGGGAGGGCAGGACAGGTTGGACAGAAAGATAGCTGACCCAGGGCTGGGCTGCTGTGTTTGGGCTTTAGCTCCATGCACGGGCCCAGAGCTTGGGGAGGAAAACAAGTAAAGCATTCATTATTAGTGAATGGTAAAATTCATGGAGAGAAAAAGCAGAAACAGGAAAGGGGGGGGGGGGGGGGAGGAAGAGGTGTCCATGTGCAACAAGGAAAAACCCTGGCAGACAAGCACTGTGGCAGCATATCAAAAAGATGTAGGGCATAATGTCAGCAGAGTCATGAGGGTGGTCCTAAGGCAGTCTACACCAGACCATGGCAGAACAGCTTAATACAGAGTCTCTATTCCATGATGTAGTGACAGCAATGACTACTGAGTTCTACTCTGTGATCCATGCAAACACCAGGCCGTGTTCCTCAATTAAAGGATTTAGTGTATAGGTATGTTTTGAGTTTAGTCTTAAATGAGGATAAATAAAGGCTCTGCCACCTATGGTACTTTTACCCACTCTTGGAACAATGAGAAAACCTGCATTTTTTGGAACAAAGTGATTGCTGTGGAATATAAGAGAGCGCAAGCTCCTAAAGATATGGAGGGCCAAGCCTATTCTAGAAGTAGTATTTTGAAGTCAATGTAAAATTTCACACCTTAAGTACACACCTGAATCATTGCTTTATATATATACTATTTTCATCTATCATATATTTAGCATTCAGGTGCTGTTTTATCACATCATGGAAAGCCTGTAGAGTGACTGGCATAATATACCTGCTTCATCCAGTCTGGAGTCTGGCTCAGCTATCTGTCTACCTGTTGTACACCCTGCGCCAGCCAGAAGCAGATGGGCTCCCCCTCTAAGCCAGGTTCTGCTCAAGGTTTCTTCCTGTTTGTCAGGGAGTTTTTCCTATCTACTGTTGCCTTGGCTTCCTGTGAGGGGGTTTCGGGCCAGGGATCAATTTAAAGGTGCTTTGTGACAACTTGTAAAAAGCGCTATACAAATAAAACTGAATTGAGTCGCAGAGGCAGGAACCAATCCCAGCATACATCGAATGTGAGGCAGGTAGCCAGTCAACTAGAGGGCCAGGCTGTTTTAGGAGATATTATTTCTATTATTATCAATGGAAATTATTGTTTTGTTTCAATTACCACATTTTTGCAGCAATGATAAAGTAGGTAATAATCATAATAAACTTTATTTGTATAGCACCTTTCATACAAAAAGTGCAGCTCGATGAGCTTTACAATGAAGAAATTACATGCACCAAGTGCTTCACAATAGACATAAAATGAACATACAACAGGGATAGAATCCCATAAAACAGGGATAGAATGCCATAATTAATATAAAAAAGAAAGATGAAAATAGGACACCTAATGAAATAAATTTTTTAAAAATCTGGTTAAAAAAATAGAATACATAAAATGCAAATGACATCTCTATAGCAGTTGTGCTTTGGTCATTCACAGATCAAATTCACTGCTTTGTGGCCAGCAAAGAAAAAAAACTGTGCAACACACTACCTAAACTCCCAGGAAAACTCATCGTGGTAGCCTTTGATATGCAAATTCACTGGCACCCTTGCTCATCCTACATGCTTCTTCAGCACTAGGGAAACACAATACATAAAATAGCTCATCAGGCCTTTGTGCCACACAGTTGCCTACCTTTCCCCATCAACATTTTAAAAGAAGTACAGTCGTGAGCTTGGTCCTAGCCCATTAAGAGCTTTGTATGTAAAGAGGTGGACCTTAAAATCATTTCTAATTAATGTTAAAAATGAAATAAAAATAAAGATGAAAATAATATGCATAGAATGAAATAAAATAAAAGTAAGGTTAAAAAATAGAATAAATAAAATGCAGATGATGTCTCTATAGCAGTTGCCCTTTGGTCATACACAGGTCAAATTCACTGCTTTTTGGACAAGCTGTGGTAGCCTTTGATCTGCAAATACACTGGAACACTTTCTCAGCCTGCACACTTGTTCAGCGATAGGGAAACACATAAATTAGCTTACCTGGCCTTCATGGGACACAGCGGCCTACCTTTCCCAATAGCCACAGCCAGAGAATAAAATAAGAATACAAAGAAAATAGAATACATAGAATGAAACAGAAGCAAAAAAAATAATGTTAAAATAGAATACATAGAATGCATAAAATCAAGTAAATCAACATTTTAAAAGATGTGCAGTAGTACATAAGTGTGAAGCAAAGTGCAAAAAGGAATTTTAGGCCTGTATCAGGAGGGTCATAGTTTGGAAAGTGTGGACATCTAGTTAAAGGCTTAAGTGAAGAGATAAGGTTATAGTTTTCTTTTAAAAATATATAGTGAGCTGGCTTCCCTGATACCTATAAGTAGTGTGTTCCATAGGTTTGGGGCATAATTGACAAAGGCTGCATCCCCGACTTGCTTTTCGGCTATTGCTGAAAACCGTAAATAAACCAGCAGCAGATGATTGCAGTATTCTTGAAGGCAAGTATATAACAAGGGAGCTTGGTCCTAGCCCATTAAGAACTTTGTATATAAGGAAGAATATTACAGGAAGTCAGTGCAAAGCAGCTAAAACTGGACTGATGTGATCTCTCTTCATGGTTCTGGTTAGTATTCGAGGTGCAGAGTTTTGAATGAGCTGAAGTCCCCCCCCCCCCCCCCCAGATGCCAGTAAAAAGTGCATTGCAGTAATCAAGTCATCTTGAAATAAAGGCATGAATCAGTTTTTCAGCATCTTTTAGATTTATAAACGGTTATACTGTAGCTATGTTTCTAAGGTGGAAAAATTGTTTTAATAACCTTGTTAATGTGGGACTTGAAACTTAGATCTGAATCTCAGATAACACCAATTTAATCCTGGTAGTTAATTTCCCCAAATTGTTAAACAGCATTTCTCTTTTTGTTTTAGGGCCAACTAGTAGGAGTTCAGTTTTGTCCTCATTTAAATTTATTGCAAATTATTGCTCATCCATTTATTTATTGCCAAAAGGCAGGTTAGTAACACCACTTTGACCAGTCTGCTAAAACTGAAGTTCACAAGTAGTTGGCATGTTAATAAACTGAGCTTGAAAATGAAGGGGGATGTTTGTTAACATGCTAATAAACTGAGTCTGGAAATGTGGAATATGCATATTTTTGATTTGTATTCAGAGATTGGTATGGATTTTTTCGCTCTGATTTTATCTGAAGAATCCACATGGAGCTCTGACCCCAAATCTGTACACTGCCAACCACAAGAGTTCTGTCCTCATCTTCACCTCTGAAGCATCTCTCTCAATCTCTCTCCCTCCCCAGAAAACAGTACCTCGGTGGAAAGTATAAATGTGAAGGAGTGGCAGGATGGACTCAGAGCACTCTTACCCAACATCAACATCAACTTTGGAGGCTTGCCAAACTCTTCATCCTCATCCTCCTCCTCATCTTCATCCTCCAGTGTTAACCACACTGGGGTGCCCGGTGGCTCCAGCGGGATCTCACACAGTCTGAGTTGGGACGGCACGGCCAGCTGGATGGACCCTGCCATAATCACAGGTAACCGGTAACAGCACAGTACTGCTTTTGTCCCAACCAATCATAGCAGGCTACCATGCAGTACTGCTCTGGGGTCAGCCAGGTGTTTTGTGTAAAATGTAATCCCTGCATTACTTTGTTTGAACATTATTAAGATGGCCATGATTCTACAGCACCCACAGGACAGAATCCTTCCACATCACACTGTCAGTAGTGCACCCACAGGACAGGTTCCATTCACAGCACCCTGTCAGTAACACGCCCACAGGACTGACTCCATCCACATCACACTGTCCATAACACACTCACAGGACCGGCTCCATCCACAGCACACACTATTAGTAGCAAACCCACAGGACTGGCTCCATCCACAGCACACTATCGATAATGGAACTGCAAATGGGTTGTTTGTGACATCACCTGCTGTAGGTTTGGAATTAGACTGTTTTGTGGCAGTTTTGTAATGACGAACAGTCATATTTGTTCTGATAAGACCACTCAGAAGGTTCACCCACTTCAGCTGATATTAATTTTAATATAAATATTGCCATAACAAATAGTTTACACAGTCTGTCAGTTGGAGTAAAATGCTTTATTATTTAATGCCAGCTTCTAAGAATGTTATGTTTTTCATACTGAGGGGGACATATGTCTGTTGTTCAAAATTGAGTAAAAAGAGTGGTTCCCCCTCCCTCCCTCCTCTAGGTATCCCAGCATCCTCAGGGAACAGTCTGGATTCCCTTCAGGATGAGAACCCACCACACTGGCTCAAATCCTTGCAAGCACTGACAGAGATGGACACTCCGGGCTCCACAGCACCCCCCCACCCCCCCCACACTGGCCTATTCAGCGGCACACAGATACCCCTCCACAGACCCGGGTGGGCACCCTATCCCCCGCCCACGCCCGGCTCTGCCAGTCAGTTCCACTCCCCCCCGCCTGGCTTCCAGACAGCCTTCAGACCCCCAGCCCAGACCCCCACAGACCTGCTACAGACAGCAGCCATGGACCGCCACTAGGGGGCAGCAGCCATCACAACCACAGACATGAAAAAAATCTGATTACAAAAAGAAAAACTATTAACAAAATAATAACATTATATATTCTTTTTTTCCTCTTTTCTGGTCTATTTCAGAATACCTGCTTTTTTGTGTGACATGCGCTATCCCAGCATTACCAGGTCTGGTGTGGATGGAAGATGACTGTTAGTGATGAGTTTGCTCTGTAGGTCAGTGGGGCTGACTGCTCAAGTTCTGAAGCAAAAGATTGTGAGAAATCAGAAGATTGGGGGTATTTTAATGTGAGTGGGGAGTATCAATACGTACCTTTTTGCGAAGCCAATTAATTGCATCAGAAATAGATCATACAGCAAGGGGGAGAACAATTGGTTATCTAAGTAGAATCCCTAAAAACAGAATATATGTAATAATGGAGTTTATGCATGATCAAGATGGTTAGAGAAGTGATTGACAAATCTGCTTTTAAAGATATAAAAAATGGCTGTTTGCACCTGCCTAGCCCCCACTCAAAGTTGGGCTCTAGATCTTAATTAGGCTCATAGTCTCCAAGGGCATGAATTCATTTAATTTCAAAGATCACATAAACTAGAGGATGAAAAGGCTTACCTTGGAAACATGAAGCTGGCTGAATTCTAGTAAACCTCTCCCGACACCCTGACTTGTCAGTATCCTGTGCTCAGCACTGTTACAGCTCACAGGTGTACCTTCACCTGATGGCAGGCAGTGCTGTGGCATGGGGGCAGTGGTGGCAAGGAGGAAGATGCTACATCTCCCACTGAGACTTTGTGCCAGTGAGCTACCGTTTTCTGGCCTCCTTACACATAAGAGCCAGCAGGTGCTGCCAAACTGTCCCTCCCTGGAAAAACACACTGTCTCTCCCCTGAAAGACCATCTCCCCTGACACACAAACAGTCTCTTCCCCACCAGTTATTCCACAGCCTTTCTGCCTCGAGAGGGCTGGAAGAGAATCACCGAAACACTCCTGCAAGGCAATCCATCTGTACTCTTCTCATTGAATGTCCTTTGTCATGACATTAGCTAAATGAAGTATTTAATGTTTGCTAAGTTTTTGCCATTTCAGAGTATCCACATCAGGTTTTCAGTATGGTAAAAAAGTATGCAGTTCGAGTGATTCAAGTGAAAATTGTTTGTTTTACTTTTTATTTTTCCTCACACTCTTAAGATGGAAATGAAGGAATATATTTTTTTTTTTTTAAGTCTGGGCTGGTTGATCATGGGCATTTCTGGGTATTTCTCTGTCCAGTCAGGCCTGTGAGCAATCTACATCAAATCTGCTGGGATAGCGGCTCCACAGGGCAGCAAAATGATGAGCAAGTCAAACCTTGGGCCTTAACCATAGTCTGCCCCCCCCCCCCCCCCATCTTACGTTTCAAGTAATGGTCTTAATTCCTCATCCTGGTCATTGGTGCTCGTAAGCTGCTCCTTTTTCACCAGTGTTCAAGAGAAGAGTAAATACATTATGGAAGCTGCTGCAGTGACCCCGGGGTTATACACAATGCTAAAAAATACAAAGATGAAAATGGAGAGTTGAAGGAATTGTACCTTCCTCTGCAGGTCTGGAAAAGGACTAAATCTTAAATAAAAGAGAAAAATGCCTTGCTTGTATTGTTTTTTTCCCCTCCCTGACTGTCTTCTGAATAATCTGATTTATTTAATTCTGCTAAATCCTTAAAATACTGCATTGCTGCACAATCCATTCCAGGTAACATGAGACTTCACAAAGCATGGTCTATGCAAACTCAGTTAAATTCAGCTCAGTCTTTTATGATCTTCTGAAAAATCCATTAAGAAGCAGATGGTCAAAAGATACAAAAAGTAAATAAAGCCAACTAGCCCAGTATGCACTGTATTTTTGTTGCCACTAAGCAAGGCGAACATCAAATGTTTTTGTATTGGTATTTTTCCATCTTGGACTCAGCTGACCTGTTCAGCAGGAGGCTACCGTAACATGCCAGTCCTCTGATCCACACCCAGCAAGCCCCCACTTTACTCCACACCTCAGATAAACCACACATGGCATGCAGGAGGATGACAAAGTCACCTGGTCCACAGGTGTCTGGCCAACTGGGACAGGCTGATACAGAACAAAGGTACTAATCAATGTAAACCAGGTATTTGTTTGTTGTACCCTGGTGAAGCCAAGCAAATGATCTTGTCATGACATGATGTGGACATTTACTGTGTGAGCCACCTAGAGCCCCCAGTACACATTCTAGTTGTAATAACGTCCTGCCATAACGTGTGTGCATGTTGAGGGAAAAGCATGCTATCTATAGAAGCACTCATGCAGGCTACAGTGAAGTGCACACTTTTGGTGCATTGTTGAATCCATCAGAGGCTGTCTGGACATGTACGGCTGTTCCTGTTTTAAGTATCTTCTCCTGTCCCACACTTTCATCCTTCTAACTTTTTTCTTGGATGATAGCTAACAGTCTCTGAAATATACACATTCTATTTCCTTCTGCCATGTTAAGTTATGGTTAAATATTTTAGAGAATGGAAGATCTGTGTTTATGTAGGTATCTGCTGCAGGTACATGTTTAAGCTTTGTGCTCATTGTAACTGTCAGAATCTCCTACTGTTGGTTTAATTGCTGGTAGTTACAAAATTAGACGAAGACACCAAGTAAAGTTTCAATTTATGAAGGATTAAACTTTGAACTATATTTTGACCTCAGTTTATTAAACAGGAATTCCATATTTTCAGTTGGCTTGGTCCCTTTGGATTTGGGTCACAGAGAATCTACTGTATCTCTGATGTATTGCCTGTTGATCATATGGCAGTGTTCATAATGAAAAAAAACAAAAAGATATATTTTATGGTCACATTTTTTAATTGTATCAGCTACCGTTCTCATTTTAATTTTTATGAGTTTATCTGCAACTAGCAGTTTCTTTAGTGGGCTGCACGGTGTTTGTGTAGTATGTGCCTATAGCAGTTTCTATGATAATTTGTGTTCTTTGTTCTGTTTCTGCTTTTCATATTACCAATGTTGGCTGTTATATAAATGACATACACCCAAAGAATGAATACACCTTAAAATACATCTATGGATCTTAAAGGGATCTTCCAGATATTTTGCCAGTTATCTACTTATCAAGAGCAGAGAAACCACTGGTATCCTTTTAATTTCTGTGTGTGCATTACTGAGGAAGGCTCTGGCCATTCACTCAACTATACTTAATACAGTTGCTGGAAGTCTGTTGGGTCCTTCCAGGAACAAAACTTCAATCAAAGCTCCAATCAAATGAGGAAATGAATCAAAAGTGAGGAAATGTAAGGATAGAGGTGTGATGGTTTTAAATTTGCCGAATTGGTTTAAAGCTCCGAATTGCCTCTGAGCCCCTTTCATCAGTGGCTGGCTGTGCTTATTGGTGCCATGGTCATCTCAGGGGTGACATGTCCCATTACAGTTGGCATACATAATTCACTGATGAGTGTAGTGGATTACACTGATTACATTAGCAAAACTAGTCATGACAAGTAGCCTTCTAATGTTTGCCTTTTTACTTGCTGTATTGGTGAACCTGAGGTACCTTAGAATCAGACAAATGATGCCATGCAACACTCTTGGTATGACATGACTGAATGAGGGCTGGGATGTACTCAGCTTATCCACTATTTCACTCTGTTACCAAGAACCAGAGAGTAGAAAGGATTGTGACATGTAGGCCAGTCAAGCCCTCGCCCCAATTCAGCACAGAGTTCCAAGAGCACAGCATGCAGTAATTGAAACCAATCATCATGGCCAAAAAGGTTGGGACAGTCCCCAAACACACATCACTCACATAATTTACAATATGTTAATGGAAGTGCAGCCATGGTTATGCTGACTTGCTATGTTGTGAATGGTAATCCAGCCATGGTCATGCTGACTTGCTATGTTGAAATACTTAAAGTGTACTTATATAAACAAAAGAAACTGGTTTATGAACTTGATTGTTCACATCTGTTAATTTGATTATTTATGGCCAACAACAACACTGTTAACCAGGGGTGTCAAACTGCAGTCCTGGAGGGCTGCAGTGGTAGCTGGTTTTTGGTGTGTTTTAGCACTTAATTGATTAATTAAAATGACTGGTTGGCTAAAGAGTCCACACACCTGGTTTCCAAGGCCTAAAATGGCTGCCAATCGAAAGGAAAGAACAAAAACCCGCAGACACTGCGGCCCTCCAGGACTGGAGTTTGACACCCCTGCTGTTAACTATTGACATGATGAAGGAACAATAGTTAAAATTTTTGGGGGCACTAAGGTTTGGTGTTTAGTACAACCATTTATCCCCTGACCATCTAAATAATACCCTCTGGTGTGTAAGGACTGCATCACCCAGGCCGGTACATGGAGGTCAAGGTAAGTCTGGTCTCCTTTCCACCCTCTGTATAATTGGCTAACTTGACACACTTTTGTTGTAATTATATGACTTAAAGAAACTGATTTATGCACCAACTGTTGAAGTGCAAAGTTATAGTACAAAACATTAGTTACATGCAAGGAATATAGTAAAATACAAATCAGTATGATGTTGGTTAGTTCACGGTTCGATGGTTTGCTCATGACCTGCTAATGGTTTTCAAGGCATACTTGCTGTAAAGTGTTACTGATAATTTTGACAAGCCTTAGTTATATTTTTTAAGATACCACCACTACACTTGGGGAGAACGGAGTAATTGTACCAGAGGGTAAAGTGAGCCACCTCCTGTAACATAGGCAACGATACAGAAAATTAACCATGTGATCACAGATTAAGGAAGAACATTTCATTCCACCGAGGCTGTGATGGAGATGAGCATTTGGAAAGAGTGGTAAGCAGACCAGGACCAAAAACATGATTTTTGTCCTGCAAAATGAATTCATCATGATTAAAATATCATGAGTCTTGTATCTTTACAGAAATAAATAAGTTTGAGACATTATTGAACTTTAGTTCATTACTGCATAAGCCACAAATTGAGGTCATAAACTTGAGCACAAACATGAGTTAGCATAAGTGTGTCAAGTAGGTTTGTCAAAATGGAGGTTGTGGGGTAAAATGTGCTACCAACCTTGGGACAAATTGAGTTAATGGCTTAACTTACCCCAGTCAATTTAATATTTACATTTTTCATACAAATATAGCCTATGTAGAGACATGTAGAGACGCACTTCCTTCATCAACAGTGAGAGTAAAAAAAGAGAAAATTGTTCAGAACAAGAATCTTAATAGACACACCAGAGAAAGTGGAACTTAAGAGACACAAAGAGAGAAAAAGAAGACAAATGGCAAATTGTGAAGTAGTCTGTGAAAGGAAGAACAGAAAGCAAACCATTGAAGATTCTCAGATTACATTAACACAAATGTTATCTTAAACAACATCACAGATAGTTGAACGTCAACAAGAATCAAGTGATGATGATTTGACAATACTTGCTGTGGGTGATTTTATATTGGCCAACTTTCCTAGGAAATCCAAAATCTAACATTACATTGGTTTACTACAAAACAAAATTGGAGATGAAGAACTGGAGGCAAAATTCCTGGTGTGTCCTATGCTTGGTAAGCTAACTTTCACATCCAAGGCAATGAATAGTTACATAGTCACAGTTAAAAACCTTTCTTCCGTTGTTGAATTTCATAAAGCATATTATTTCCCAAAAACAGTGTGACTTAATTTGATATTTAATTTATTAGGTGTGACATTGCAAGAATAGGACATGTCTTCGTCAAAGTTGTCAAAAACACAGCATTGGCTGCAAGCCATCATATGCAGCCCCTTAGTGCGGGCTCTCTCCTACTCTCTTCGGAATGAAAGAAGATGGATGAAATGCTAGTGTTATGGTCAAACCATACCATAAGATTACCCTACAAGCAGGTAGCCTACATGCACCTGTCTACGGTGTATATGAATGAAACGAAATCCAAACCAAAATGAAAATAAATTGAATTAAATAAATCTTAGAGGTAAAAGAGGAAAACTGCACCCTTTGTGCAACCTAGGCTTTACAATGTGGACAAACACATATAGGCCTACTGTTAATTTACTGGATATGAGCAAATATTTTGTGCAGTGAAAGGCATAAATATTTGATATAAAAAGTGATATGTGTGATGTGTGACAACACCACTATAAAAATTGAAATGGTCTGGAGCACAGTCCCTAAAACGACAAAACAGGAGAATAAGTGCTTAAATCACTTCCTTTCAGTATATGCAAGGCAACACACACACACACACACAAGCATATATATATATATAATGTATACATATATACATACACACATATATATACATATATATACATACACACACACACACACATATATATATATATTTTTTTTTCATCACATGTAGGGGAATACACATCTTGTCACAATGATGTCACTGTATCAAATTTAGAACATTGATGCTTGCCTACCAGGCTGTCAAGGGGAGAGATCATCAGACTCTACATGCCTGCCCAATCCTTCCAGTCTGCATCATCAGCATGTCTGGTGTCTCCTCCTCCTTGTGCTTGCACTTCCTGGTCACATCTGCTGTCTGTTCTGGCTCCCCTCTGCTGGAATGACCCTCCCACCGAAATCAGAACAGCAGATAGTCTGTCTACTTTCAAGCACAGACCGAAGACTCACCTCTTCAGTACGCATCTCCCCCATCTCTCCCAAGCTCCTGTAATTAGCCATTAGTTGTAGATAAGAGCATCTGCAAAACGCCTTTAATATAATGAATTTGATTCCCCAGACATCATTACAATGGTTGTGGAGAAAACCCAATGGCCAATTTTTTTTGTTTTTCATTTTAGCGAAATGACACTAATCTAAATCTGCTCCTAAAAAAGTGATGGGAAATTAATGGCATAGCTTCTGAATATTTCATTATATTTAAATGACAGCTAATTTGAGTTTGGGAGTTGGTTCCGGTTAGCTGTGGTATAGTTATTCTGTTCAGTGAAGATGTTAGTTTTTGCTTGCTAAGATAGCATTGGCTACAGAAAACCTGAGGTATGGATTTTTAGCATTTTATTTAATTGTGCTTTTCAAATATATCGATCATAATGAAGCTGTATTTAAACCTTACAGCCTTTTACCACTCATCTTAATGTAAATATTTCCGTGACTGCTGAGGAGATCACCGCACTGATAGATACTTTTTGTAATTTTTTTTTACCATTTCCAAAAATATTTAGTCCTTAGAGTGAAGTGACAAACACAAGTTTTGAGCTTTATTATATGGATCAAGCAGCAGATTTCCAAGGTAAAAAAAAATGTAATACAAACACAATAAAAAGGAACTTCACCAAATGTTGCCAGTGCTATTCTGTCATTGGTGAAATGAGCTGCGCTTGGAGTGTTGCGCAGTAGCAAGTAAGCAAATAGGCAAACCATCACAAAACTCTGGCAGGTGCGCTCTCCATCCTAGTCAACTTGCAAGACCGTTCTCCTCAAGAACAGTTGGCAAGATCATTCTTCTCAAAAACAAGTCCACTCTTGCATTCTTGGTATTGATTAATAGCTTGAGAGAGGAAACTTTTGTGTGTGGTAAGGGTTTTCAGGCTGTGCTTGGTTTTTGTTTGTCATTTTGAACAATTTTTCTTTGGAGTGGTCTGATTGTTTACCAACACAACAGGGGTTAATAAAAGGCTTTGGCCCTTTTTATTTAATCTTTTTTGTGTATTTCTTCCACTCACCACCTGGCTTGTTGGCCACACCTACTATTGCACCACACTGGGTATTTATGCAGTATTTCCTCTTCCTGTTTCATCTTCAGATATATGTGTTCCCATTTCAGCATCTCCTACACTACACCTCTAGCATTGACAAAAACAAAATTGATTGATTTCACCCATGTAAGTAACACTGGATAAACCTGAATGAGCAGGCTTTATTCCATCTTAACTGACCTAGCGCATTTTGTTAGCTTTTTCAGGCCTCAAGGTTTACTCACCTTTAATGTAGCAAGAACCACCACCTCCTGCCCCTAAATGTACCTGAAGGCATTTATTTACTTGGTTAACATGATGGTTTTCAGTGTCAATGCTTACTTGACAATGCTGAAAACGAACAAAGCACTGCAATGAAAACAGCAGATAAAACAAGAAAACGCACCAATGAAATTTTATTTTGTATGGTTTTACATTTCAGAGTTTGACATTGCCAGGATTTCTTTATATTTTTACTTAGCAGACAGATTACTGATGTAAAAGGGATATAGATATGCTTTTAAATTTTTCTTTTTTATGAAAGCTGCAGTAGCTGTTTCCTGGCCTTAACTATTATTGCACATCATCATGAAAAAATAATACAAAAAACATTTTTTATTCTTCCATGTTTCTCAGACATTCTGCACCTTCAACTCAGATGAAGCTCAATAGTCAGTCCTCTATCTGTGTCATAGGTTTTGCTATGATGTAACAATACTTGCAAATTCTCCCTGAACATTGTTTACTGTTTTCAATGTGAAAAAAAGACTGCTGTAAAAACTGTAAAAAACAAGTTCAAGTGTTCTCAGTAATAGTTAATAATCGGGGTGTTTTTCATTTGCGGTATCAGTAATTGTATGGCATAAAGTAACTGGGAGGTGCTGGAATGCAAAGTGCATGTGACAGGGGGTGAAGGAGGGTTTAGGCTAGCGGTGGGGTTGTTAATGTCTTTTCGGAGTGATGGAATACCATAGATAAGCCACCTGAAATTTACGCACCAGTTTTGGCCAGCCAGCTTGTCATTTACATATGACTTCAGATCAGATGGGTGTGGCCATTTGATACCTAACAGCAGCCTTTCCAGCATAAATTCAAACAGTACTGGGGGAGAAAACTAAGGAGTTAACTTTTGTAATTCTGGTTCTCATCAAATCAGATTTCATTAAATTCAAAATACAAAAGTTAGCCAGATGACTCCTAAGTGCTGAATCCTGCCTTGCAGATTGACAATGGAGAGTCATTGCCAATGTAAACATTAGATGGGAGGAAGGAACACCTATATCCAAATGGAAATGAACAAATCAGTTTTTTTAGGGAAGAGAAAACAGAAAGGGAATTTTTTATTTTGGATTTTTTTATAATGTAACTAACAATAGGGATTTTTCCTCCACAGGGATGTGTAGGATCCACGTTCAGAGGTCCTGCTACACTGACACCCAGAGCTCCCAGCACAGCATCCAGTTGGATCTGCCCTGCATAAGAGCTGACTGACATTCATTAGTGTCTGTGTTTGGATATGCTGTACATCAGAGCTGTAAAAAAATGGTGCCTCCCTGTTTTTAGCCCAGTGTATGCCGGAATAGGATCCAGCAGTCCCCCAGTCTCAGAGAATGCAACCAATAAGGTGCTCAGCACCCAGACCAACACTCCAGTACAACAAATAACTGATATGAGAATATCAAGCTCTTACCTTTCTTCCCCAGGTCTTTTAATTTCATACTCAGTTATCATTAATCACAACTCTAGAACAAGGACAGGAAGGAGTATGTAGAAATGCCAAATGTATAGTCCAAAGATGCTTCTCAAAGTTTCAAAAAAAGGAATAGCTGCTCCTACCTCTGTAGTAAGGCAGTAGTATCACCTGAGGTTCTGACTACTTGAATGGCTTTGTTTGTTTCATTTTTGGATCCAATTTCACTTACAGTTCATGTTAATGAATTTCCTGAAACAACCTGGAGATGTACCTCTAGCAAATATACTAACCACATTGACATGGAACTTGATGGTATGGTATTTACCATTTTGCATGTTGGTTCTCATTTGCTGTAGGCATGTGATCACATTACTGAGATTGAAAACAACCATTAAATGGCAAACCCTGTTTGTTTATTGGAAATGAGTCATGAGTCATGAGTCATGAGACAAGTCATTTTAACTTGAACACTGACTTGGCAATAATACAATTTATCATGTTCTGTGTCAGCTGGTTTCATATATGTGCTATAGGTACGATTTACTGGTTGTTTTCGTGAAATGTATGTTGCAGCTGGAAGTTAGGAGGATGCGTAAATGGACCAGCATAAGACTTTTTTTTTTGTTGGAAAGACAGGGTTGAACAGAAAATGATTCTACCTCCCTCATAATGACACTCCAGAGGTAAAGATACAAAAGAGTGAAAGTGTTGCCTTACTGAAATTCCTCCTTTAAAACAAATGCCTGAAAACATCAGTCACTTGTGTATTGTACTAGAATTATTCCAGTTTGTTTTTTTTTTTACAACTTGGCACTATTTACCATGGGCAGTTATTACTTTATTTAATAATGAAAAACAAAGTTAATGTAAATTAATGTAAATCCAATTAATCCGTTCTCCAGCCCCAGAAACACTATTTTAAAACTTTTTTAATGGGATTATGTGTGGCAGAAATATAGACAGGAATTAAAGATAACCTTAATTATAGAAAAATACATTAATACTAAAATAAAACATAATAATTGTACACTTTACCTTTGTGGTTGATAGTTTCTGGCACAGGTGGATGGTGGAGGAGGAGGAGAGGAGGAGGAGGAAGTTGCACTTTTCACTTTCTTGGGAGCCATATTGAGGGCAAATTTAATGGAAATAGCATAAAAAGTACGTGTATCAAAGGAGAACACAACGACGAATGATGTAAACAATGCTGAGTACTAAGCACAACTGATGCTATCCACAAAGCGGTACGGAGGGAAGTCCGCGAGTTTGTGTGTTTGTGTGTTGAGGGCTTGTTCGTGGGCTGAGTGAAAATTTGTTTGGAAAGTGTGTTCGTGGGCCGATTTGCTCGTGAGTAGGGGGTTTGGCAGGCCGAGGTTCCACTATATCCATAATCATCACCTGCTGTACCCAGCTGCAGCCCTTATCCCAACTCCTTTCCCCAACCGCCGGCCCCAACTCTTGCCCTAGTCAAAGTCCCCTGCCCAATCCCCAGCTCTAGCCCCAGTCGAAACCCCTTGCCCTAGCCCCAGTCCGAACCCCCAGCACCTGGCATCATTCCACTGGTACTTATCCATACATGATTACACCATTCATGAGAGGGTGCACCTATTTTTCTTCACTTAAATATACACCGCTCAAAAAAATTAAGGGAACACTTAATCACAGTATAACACCAAGTCAATCAAACTTCAGGGATATCAATCTGTCCAGTTAGGAAGCATAAGCGATTGTGACCAGTACTTTGCACACAAAGAATCTCACTCCTCCTGAATGACCTCCAACGGGCTGCTCATGTGCGTGTTTCTGACCAAACTGTCAGAAACAGACTCCTTGAGTGTGGCATGAGGGCCCAACATCCTCTAGTGGGACCTGTGCTCACAGCCCAGCACTGTACAGCTTGATTGGCATTCACCAGAGAACACCAGAATTGGCAGGTCCACCACTGGCGCCCCGTTCTCTTCACAGATGAGAGCAGGTTCACGCTGAGCACATGTGACAGACGTGGAAGAAAGTAAAGATGTGGCAAACGTTAAGCTGCCTACAACATCATCCAGCAAGATCAGTTTGGCGGTGGGTCAGTGATGGTCTGGGGAGGCATATCCTTGGAGGGTCGCACACACCTCCATGTGCTAACCAACTCATGTGCCAGCCCTGACTAATGTTAGGTACCGGGATAAAATCCTCTGACCCACAGTCAGCCCTGTGCAACGCTGGTGCAGTGGGCCCTGGTTTCCTCCTGGTGCAGAACAATGCCCAGCCTCATGTGGCCAGAGTGTGTAGGCAGTTCCTGGATGGCGAAGGCAGTGATGCCATTGACAGGCCCTCACATTCCCCAGACCTGAACCCAATTGAGAACCTCTGGGACATTATGTATCGTGCATCTGATGCAGCCAAGTGGTGCCAGAGACTGTCCAGGAGCTCACAGATGCCCTGATCCAGGTATGTTAGGAGATCCCCCAGAACACCATCCGCCATCTCATTAGGAGAATGCCCAGTCGTTTTCAGGAGTACATACAGGCACGTGGGGGCTATACACACCTACTGAGCCACATTATGAGTTGCTGTGATGAAATTCATGCAATACAATTTTTTTGAGCAGTGTATTAGTTATTCTTAAATAGCTGCAACTTTAAAATCAAATATGTGTATTGGTAGAGGTTTGGAAGGACAAATGCATCTTCAGCCACCATGTACATGTAGTGGACAAAATCATTGACAAAAATATTTGTATTTATTAAATTGTGATCTTCCTTTCACCTTCAGAATAGCTTCTGGGAATGCCATTATTCACATTTTTAATTGTTTTGAAGGATCCTGGACCACTCTTCAACCAGGAAAACCTCCAGCTCTTTGTGTGAGCAAGGAGGTAAAAATATACACTGCACTCTATGCTCCACAACTTACAATAAATATTCACTGATGATTAGATCTGAAAAAAACTGACATTTTCCAGATATTGGTCTGAGAAGGATAGAAAGTATACTTCTATGGTATGTTGTAATTGTTTTTTAAAACAAGTGCACATCTCTTGGACCACATCATGGAAGCCTGACAAGACAGAATGAGTCATGTCAGTCATACAGGATACTGTATCTGTGCTTTCTGACCATGAAATGCTCCCTCTCACATTTATTTTTTCTTCTACTGCAAAACACCTGCAGTGAGCATTTCTCTATAATGATGGTAGATATAAAAACAGCATCACGAGGCACATGATCTCTCAAGGACCCCTAGGGTTTGTTTAAAAAAGAAAAACCAAAGGAAAAATCAAACACAAAAATGTCCAGGAAGGATTATTGTTGTTATAACACATATATTTAACTATACTGTGAAGTATTTATTTGTAGGTGACATAGCAGAATAAAAGTAACCTGATCTGATTGTACATATGTAATTCCTTCATTACTTCTGTTACTCTTGTTATGCCAGATATGGTTTCATGTCTGTTCCATGTCATGATACTGTGATCAACACAGAGTTAAATAGCCAGCATTTGAAGTATCTGAGATGCAACCAGGTGGTGCTGCTATCACTCTGTGTAAGCACCAGCATTGGGGCACATCACTGACTTCACCACCCTGGGCAAGACCAATAACTATGGAATATCTCCAGGAAATGAAAATGACATTTAATCGTGGAAACTTTCAACACAACAGCATCACAATGCACACCATCAGGCAAACCTTTCATTTCCACTGCAAAGATTTGTGGTATTTGGGCTTATCATAAACAGTAAAGCCCAAACCAGTAAAGCTGTTTCACCACATTTACCTTTAACAGGAGCAAAATGGCACAGTTTGGCCATCATACATGTTCATTTCCTGTTACTTGATTCTGAACTCTACTGATGATATTGCAGGTTTCCTTTCCAGGGGAGAGAAAATGGATTAAAATGGTTTTAAATTCCACAGATTCTTCATAACACCAGAAGAAGAGACACCAGTAGAAACCACTCGGATGAAATTGGCTGGAGACAAAATATGAGCTCCAGTGCATCTTCTTTCTGCAAGCTTTAAGCTTTACTGATTTCTTTCATCAGATTTTTGTTTATACATGGCCTTTGATTCCTAAAGTCTATTAAAGAGATTTCATTGAGAGCTCAGTTTTTTTAAACACAGTAAAAACATATATCAGAATCAATATCTGAGGAATATTGGACATGATTCTAAATGTATACATGTTCATTTTTCCTCCTCAATCCTGACAGAGTGGGTCCTTGCATGGGGGCACTGTCTGAGGAAGGCTGGTAGGGAGGTTGCCCTTAGCACACGGTGCCGTTCTTGGGCTGGTCCTTGGGGTAGTTGGAGTTGGGCAGGGGCTTAACGGAGGGGGCCAGGGTGCAGAAGAAGCCAGCAATGAGGGTGAGCCCCAGGCCCCCCCAGGCGCAGAACATGGACCAGCCATACCCATGACTGATGTCATCTGGCAGCCCATACAGGTAGCGTGGGTAGCGGGACAGCTCGAAGTTGATGCTGGCCACACAGGTACACAGAGAGATGATGCAGAAAGTACCTATGATGACAGAAAATACAACAGGGCCTCATAGATCCAGGGATGGTCCAGAATACTGAAAACTCTAGATTACTGAAAATGACATCAAAGTACAATGTCAAGACTTTTCATACTTTATCGATGGCTATCAACATATTTTGGGGTTGGGGGGACAGTTTAATTTTGAAAACTGAAGTTCAGCAAGGATTTCAAACATTGTCCTTTAATTTCACCTTGTGCAAATCTATTGCTCAGTGCATGATAAAGCCTATCCATTTGGCTTCAACTTTTGTAATGATGTAGGCTGCATCATGTACTATCTTAACAGCACAGAAGAATAATTGATTATTTACAGTATATTGTGATATGAAGTGTTGTATGGGCAATACTCTGTCTTTTCCTGCATATTAATGTTGTGGAATGACTTCCTGTTCACTCAATGCTCTTTCATTGATTTAGGGAGCTGTGATTTAAATGGGGGGTCCATCAATCCGGCCAATTTAGCTGGGATACGATTACCAATCTATATCGATAATTCACATAGACTAATTTCTTGGAAAAAAAAAAAGGGGAAACCTCAGATCCTGTGAAATTCAGCTTTGTTTGCCTACTGGTTAATGAGGCAAGGCCACAAATGTGTGCAAGAGAAGTTTCAGCACAAGGTAAACTTTTCTGATTGCCCGACAAATGATTGCCTTACTTATATGTTAAGCGTCTCCGATATTGCACAAGAAGCTGCTGGTGGCAAAAAAAGGGAAAGACATTATATTTGTACTGTACTGAAGGGAAAATCAACAATGTGTGATATTTACTATGTGTGGCTGGAGAATATTATCTAGATAGGCTATTGTCTGAGCAGAGAAACTATAACATTCATGAAAGTACTCCTCTGGGAACAATAAAATATCTAACCAGGGTCTGATAACCTCTCATGACATACAGATCTCTGAATAATTTGAGCTTCAATGTTGCCATGCCATGTCTAACAAGTCACTTTCACAGTGTTGCAGACTCAGCAGGTGTTCTGATAAGTTGTCTAACTCAGGTTGCTTCAAGTAAACCTGCTCAGGACTTATCTTTGGAGCATAAGTTGCCATCGTGATTGACCTCAAGTTAATCTGATCTCGCTCCTTGAAACCAAAAATCCCAGCATCTGCAGATGCACAAACCAAGTATATTCTGGCACTGTCATTCTACAAAATATATGCATTATGTAGTGGAGCATTTGCAGTATGGAAGCAACAGTTCCACTTCATGTGAATCTGTAGGATCACATGTCATAGCTGCTTCCTGGTGATTCAGTGGGAGAGTGTTGTTGGAGGAGAGTAAAAATTTTGGTGATGTTTGGGTGGGAAAAAATATTGATGATAAATTAATCTGACGGGAATATGATTTCATGTGAAAAATCTTATTAAGAATGCTGGTACACTAACTGTCATTGGCTTGCTAGTGTGTGTGACTACTAAGATGTAAGATCAGTGAGACATTTCAACATGGCAACCTGTGTGTTCAATTATCACCTATTTCCCCACATGGAAGATTTACCACCACATGGGTCATTATTTGTACATTATAGTGGTTTCTATGTACATCCTCTGCCTCCAAGAGGAAAGTATAAGCCGTACTTCCATCCACAGCTTGCGTGATATGGGAAACTCCATATTCCTGTCTCCTAGACTATCACCCCAGAAGTGTGTTGGAGCATTTTGGATGATTCTGGACATTATTAGCCTCCTTTCTACACACTCCTCCTCAATATTATATTAAGATATATAAATGACCTGGGATAAATATGTACAATTATCTACCAATGAGATAAGAAAAATGTACTTGATAAAAATGTACATAAAACAATGACTGTAATACTGAATTAAGGTTAAATTTGATAAAGTAATTGGGCACTGAACAGGGAAAACATACAGCACAGTGTGGGTGAGTGGCAGTCTAGGTGCTGCACAGAGGAGACATGCAGCACCGTGTGGGTGAGCAGTCGTCTGGGTGCTGAACAGAAGGGACAAGCAGTACAGTGAGGGTGAGCAGCAGTATGGGTGCCTCACCTCCCATGAGAAAGAGCAGGCCAGCCACATACTGCATGAGGCCGCGGCCCCAGCAGCAGCCCAGCACACCAATGAGCCAGCCGAATAGGATGATGGCCACTGCCATTCCCATGAACCCCGCTGTCATTCGCCGCAGGTCTGTGGGAGGGAGAGAGAAGACCCATCAGGAATCAGTCTTATCAAGTTCCACCTTGGAACAACACCTTTCTGTCTGAGGAAAATTAATATGCTTCAGCTGAAATAAAAAAGATTGTTACAGCAGCACTGTCATCTCTTTCTGGCACCATAGTGCAAAAGTATACACATCCAGTGATTTAGCACAAACATGTAAAAACATGCTGGGGAGACCCCTGGAAATAAATCTGTATAAATAAATCACTGTTCTGGAATCTGAGTGACACATTTATGTGTTGGTGTCTTACAGACAAGACACATTTACTAAAATTCAAAAGGGGCAAGGTGAAAACTGGAGTCAGAAAAAGACAAAGGGTGAAACACAGGCTTACGCAGTAGTAAACAAATCCAAAGGGCTAGGCAAGAATTGAAGTCAAGATAAACAAGAACATTCGAGCACACATTGAATGAATCCAACAATCATTTCCAAACAATGTGAAATTGAGAATGAATCTTCTGAGATCTTATGAGGGATTTATTTAAGTAGAATGGATATCCAGTTTAATGCAAAGGAGTTCTGCACTCAGTTGACCTCCATGGCAAAATGCTCAAGCTCAAGCTTGAAACATGCCTCTTGAAACATTGCCTTTTTAGGCTTTAAGTCCAGCTTTTCTACAGTCAGGTAAAAACATACAAAAAAACTAACAAAAAATGAGATGATGAAGCTGAGGCAAAAAGGAGAAGCAGAGTATTCCATGATCTCATGCCTCAACAAGACTTACAATTGTAGTGCTTAATTTGATTAAAGTCTAAATCTGTGAAAAAAATGCAAACACACTTTTAGGGCACATATTTGCTCCAAATAGCACACCCTAGAGGCCAAAATAAATTTGCACAATAGGTTCCTTAAACAGACCTATAGTGTGTGACAACACAGCCAGACAGCATGACAAGTGCTGTCTTGGCACTGCAGGAGGATATTGTGTGTGGTGTGACGGGAAGATGTCTTCAGGGCCGTTCCGACTTTTTTACCGATAATGACTGGCTCATGAGTCAACAGTTTTGTTAACATGAGCTGTTTTCTTGGAACACTGTGCTGGACTGAGGCCGGCACTGGAACACCCTACCCGCAGCAACTAGCCAATACCTAACCATCTGCAAGTTCTATCTAGGAGTTTCCAGAAATAGCAGACCAGTCAAGTATATACAAGTCGAGGGATATCCCAGCCCTCCCTTAGTGATGTCATGTCACTAAGAGTGTTGGATGGCATCATTCCTCTGAGTTCGAGGTACAACAGGTTCCCCTATACAGCTGGCAAACATCAAAGACCAATTCGCTGCGATGACCAGTTTTCCCTTTGTAATCAATTGCACTGAAGTTGCAATAAGGGTTCCATCAGAAGATGAATATGTATAAGTAAATCGTAAGAATTCGAATTCAATAGAAATGCAACTGATTTGCGACGCGCAAATGACACCAAGAGAAATGTGTCATGGCCAGGGTCATGTCTTGATTTATTCATATTGATAAACAGTTTTTTTTTTTAACATAAACTCTAATATTTGTAGCTTGCCACACATCAAGCAAGCTCAGGGGTGGCACGCCTGTTTGTCTCAACCTTGATGTCACACCATTTTTGCTTGATCTTGGTGTGTGACTCTCTCTATCTGAGAAATTGACAGCCACGGTAACCTCCTGCCATGAAAGATTTTTTGCTCTGAGGCCGCCTGAAATTATACTTTTTCTAATATCTATTTAGGAGAATAAAGCTTTGGTTTCGCATTCCAAGAGGTTTCTTTTTCCCCCATTCATTGCCATTGTTGCATTTAAAATTTATTGCTCTGTTTTGCACATTATTTATGGATTTTGCTTAATTGATTTCAACCTCCGGAGTACCATAGATGCTTAAAAATCGGCGTTTCAGGGTATGGTTATTGTGCGCGTTAATGCACGCACACTTGTATGATTAGTTGTGATTTATAGAAGACATGCGTATGTATTGCGTACTCAAGTTTTAGAAAACAAAACACTTTTTTGTGTTGGTAAACTCATAGGTTTTGGTGCACATAACTATTTAAGTACAAAAGTACACATTGTTTTATAAATGAGGCCCCTGAAGTTCATAATAATTCCATTAGGAAAATAATTCCAGACACCCTCCAAACGGTCCCATACAGGTTACGCTATACTGCGTACGTCTCTTCCCATTGTTCCTAGCATTCAGTGTCTCTGTATCTGAAGGCTAACAGTGTCTCTGTATCACCCACTTAAACTCCTATCTAAAACAATGATACTCCAGATCCATCGCTTCTGAAACCAGCATGGCTTTATCTTTCTGGGCAGTCTCCCAGGAAAATAACGCAGCAGCTCTGGCTCTTGGTTGCTGAATGATCTGTCTTATTCTACACTTCCCTTTAGCCTAGACACTGCTTTCTCACTGTTCTTCAAGGTCCAGAGAGTCGGGGTGAACCACTCCTCCGCTTTTGGATTGGACCGTTCTTCAATTCCGAGAGACTCTCAAACAATGCAGAGTGTATTTCCCTCTGTATTTCCTCAAGAGGAAAAGCAAGCTGTTTCAGCCCTCTGCTCTATACCCAGACAATGTGAGATGGACCCTAAGGCAATTCACTGCACTGCTTGTTTCCAGCGGCAACGCTGTTCAGTGCCCTGGAATAGTCATGCTCCTTTCCCCACCTTTCCCTTCTGCTGCCTTCGACCTGGCCGGCACTGGTGCCCTCATTGCCAGTTGACCTGCCCCTGCACGCTCCCGGGAACCCAGCGCTGTGGTCCCACCTCTCAATGCTGCCGCCATCCTAGAGGGAGCAAGCAGTACCCACCTGCTGCCTCTGCTACCAGCTGAACTAGTCCACAAAGCTGGCCACCATCCCAGGCAGAACCGGTGGACTCCACCCGGTGCCCTGTATGCCCGCGGACCCAACCTTGCACACTCCTGGGGCACCAGCACTCCCAGCCTCCTTCTCCCCAGCTGCCACCCTTGCAGGAGCCACCGGACTCCATCCGGCACACCACGTGTCCAATGACACGTTCCTGCACGCTCCTTACGTTTCTCAAATTCTGCATAGCCTTCTTCCGCTACACAGACATCATATGCTCAGTGTATCCCCACCATTGCAGGGAGCTAGCAGATTATGGGGCTATCATGGCAGATTTAGCGGTTCATTTCTGGATTAAGTTAATAGCTAAAATCTTGCAATTCGATGTGTGTCCCTATTGGGAGTCCTGGACTGCAAACTACACTGTCGGGTTTTCCTGGGGTTGAGGGCTTCAGTTTGTGGTTTATGCCATTCCACTGAACATTCCAACCATTTTTGCTCCATGGTCTGCCCCGCTAATAATGCCCCTTTGGCCTACTTGCAACAATTTCAATGATGCTCCATGCATTAAACACTGGCAGCTGGTTTCCACATGTCTGCAGCTTTTGGCCAGGCATGCATTCTCGCAATTTTTGTCCTGTCAGCTGTCGCCACCCCTCTTGGGAATTGCTGTGACTATTACAACACCTGTCCACTCCAGTAAACATTCCTAGGCTTCGGTACGAACTCAGTAACCACCTGGACCCCGCTTTTGTTTCTTTTTTACTTACTGGACTCATTCAAGGCTTTTCCCCTGGCCTGGTTTCCTTTCCTGATAAGTCTGTAATTTGCAGGAACCTCAAATTGGCTGAAGCCGAGCTGGAGATAGTGGACTCACTGTTAGCCAAGGAGATAGAGTCCAGCTTTATGACTGGTCCTTTTACTTCCCCTCCGTTTTCAATATTCCATATAAACCCATCAGAATCTCCACAGTATTCCAGCAAAAAGTGCCTTCTTATTGATCTCTCCACCCCGCACAAGAGCACTATCCCTAGCATCAATAGTCAAATTCCATCACAAGACTACTCCCTACTGTTCTGTACCGTGGATGACAGGATTATGCAAATTAAATTGCTGGCAAGGGCTCGTGGTTGGCCAAAGCTGATGTCATATCAGCCTTTAAAGTTATGCCCTTGAATTCTTATTCATATAATATCTCTCTTATTCTTATTCATATATTATCTCTCTTCGTGTTAGGTGATATGATTGATTTTATTTTGTGGCGCGCCTCACTTTTGGTTGCAAGAGTAGACAAAGATAATGACAAGAGATCTTGCTTCATACAGTGAGGTTCTCCTCACTGTACAAAGTGAGATCTCCTGTAGCTGTTGGGGCATCTAAATTTCCCCATGCGTATCCTACCTCATAGCCAGTCATTCATCTCTTTTCTGCTGACCCTCATCTCCTCAGCCCCGTTCCTCCTCCTGCTCGAACTTGTCGGACTGGACAACAATTGTTTATGAGAGTTGCACCTGTGGCACATGTTCCTCTGACACTGGAACGGACACTCTCTTTTTATGACGATCCTCTCCAGCCGACATGCAATTGCACACAGACTCCACCCCCTCTTTGGGCTTTGCTGCCTATTAGTTTGCAGCTCCCTGGCCAACAGAATTGTCCTTGCTCCCACCTACCGAGGTGTCCTTGGCGTTATTCAAAATGTACCCGATAGTCTCAGCCTCAGTCTGTTGGGGGTCAGAATGGAAACAAAACAAAGTTTTGATATCTGACAATGACGCTAGTATAAACATCATAAACAAAGGCCGCTCACACTCTAAATCCATTAAGCCTCTACTCCTGCCTCCATGTCACAGATTGAGAGAGACAAGACTCAAGATACAAGTGTGGACCTGATTAAGACCTAATGGATCCACAGATAAGTGCTACAGATAGGTAGGCCACCCAGGGATGCCTACCCATTTACTCTGTTAAGTCATTCAGCATGCGTCATTATTCCCCATAGCTAACATGTATATTTTATGTATACAACCAATGCTAGTTCTTTGGAAGTGAAGTCCAGCTCCTGGCATGAGTCTAACAGATTAGCTACACTGCCATGGGAGCTCTGCAGCTCCTGCTCACCATGTCTTCCTGTGTGTAATCTGGCCTGGGTCCCACAGGAAAAATGAACACCTTCAAGACACTTGAACACCTCAGAGCTTGCTCACAGGCCTAAGCGAAAACCGCACAGACGAGGGAATAGTGACCACTGGAGGGGGCAGTTATGTTCTATTAGAGAGGTCCTTTTAGCTTCGCTAAAATGTATCTCTTTTTTCGTCATGGCTTAGCATGAAGGAAAGTTGGGTTTTCTCAATGGTTAAGTTTGCATCAAGTCTGCATTGTGATGATAAATGTAGTTTACTAGAAAAAACTTCAGGGATAACTTCAGGGGCTAATTTAATTGACATCCCTCCTGTGACATGCAGCAATTAATAATCCCAACCATGTGGCGGTCTGAAAAAGTATGGGATCTCTGTTTTACATGAACAAGCTGCATCTTCCATGCTGTGCTGCAGAAATAAAACAGATTGATGATCTTACCAGGAATTTAGACAGGAAATGTCAATTCTAGTTGTGAGGACGTCACAGCTTAGCATCTCTGAGTGTGGCTGGGACATGCAAGAAGGTTTTTCCCTCTGTGCCTTCAATGGCAAGACATCAAGTGTGATGTTGAGGCCTAACACGGATGAGAGACTTGTTTCCTAATGAGACTGATGCATACTGTAATAAACATGTTCTGTGTCTGGGAATTCCTTTGTATTGACAACAACACAATGTACACAGTCTGTCCAGTTTTGATGCAACTACTTTGCTTTTTTTCAAACAACTTTTGATTTCTTGATGATTTCTAAGGGTACTAAAAAGCCTCCAGTTGTCAGCAGTTTGGGACTTCCTGGCTAAAGACCATTGCATGAATAAGATCATCTATTTCTTTATAGAACCAAGGGTTGTCCCTATTCTTAAATCTTAAACTTTCTAAAGGGGGCATGTTTGTTTGTGATCACTAAAAAGTGTTGATGAAAAAAAAACTGCAGGCTCTTTAATGGTAGGGATTAGCTCTATTTGATACCATTTGACTCTAACTAAATCAAGCAGGAAAGCTTGCTCAGAAAATTGTTTGAAACAATGTCTGAAAACAGTCAGACCTTTGCATTTGGGTAGCTTAGTGCTCCTAACACATGCATTAGTACAATGATCACTTATGTCATTTGGGAATACACCAGCAGCAACATATTTATGTGCTGCGTTAGCTAACATGACATCAATGAATGTATCATTACCTGGCTTTGAGGGGTGTACTCTGGTGGGGCTGTTAATAAGTGAATCACAGAACTGCTTGACATTTTCAGCTTTATAACTGAACCAGACCCAATTTAAGTCACCCATGATGATCAGTTCTGATGAGCTTGAATTAGACAACATCTCTGTCAAGCTTGAGATGGTTTAATTAATGGCAGAGGGAGTCCTATAACAGCCAATGATAGTAATTGGGGCTTTTTTTACTTCCAAAGCCAGAAATTCAAATTGCTTAGGAAAGTGAAACATCTGATAGCCACAAAGTTGCTTCCTCTTTTTCTCATCATGTGAAGAGCAACTTAAAATAAAACAACATTGATTCACTCTCAGTGTGCATGTAGTGCACACAAATGGAGGCCACTGACTGAAACATTAGACTGAGTCATGAATGGCGCAGTTAGTGAATGGAAAGAGTTGTTGGGCACCAGGCGTCCACAACAGATCCACTGCCATACTGATACTCGCTGTAAGCGATCCACTGCCAGAGATTTAGATATGATAAAACTTTTGGCTGACAGCTCCCAGTTTATAAACCTTTACTGCAGCACCAACAACATTAGAGCAGCCTTTTTGCTATGGGAGCATAGTAAGCTTTCACTGCAAGCCTTAAACTCAAGCATTTTATGCAAGTCCTTGATATAAGCCTTTCAAGCCTTCGGGGTCCATTCTCCCTCTGTTATTTCACATGTTAGCTTTTTGGTCCACAGGTCTGTCAAATGGAAATATATAAATATTTCAGCATAATTATATCAGGGTATTTATCTCACGTTTCTGAATGTAAACGTATTCACATGATTACAAAATGAAAACAACACACAAATTAGATGTTTTTCCACTATTCCATGTCTCTCATTCCTTTCCCATGGAAACAATTGAGTGAGATGTCTCTCTTTGTCTCTCCTTCATGTCCATGTAAACAGATGACAAAGGAATAGTTCCATGAAAACAGAGGAGTGAGAGGTCCTCACTGAATCACATCGGTACATGTCCTACCCCTCCAGGACTGCCCTTCTATTCTCTGAGCAGCAGCAGAAATGTTCATAGCGACATTGCTTTTTGTTCCTTTGATGTCGGCTCTTCTGATCATTTTGAAGCAGAATTCACAAAGCGTTGGATTGTTCACCCACTAATAGGGAATGTGAGCTGGGTTTAGACCGTCATGAGACAGGTTAGTTTTACCCTACTGATGACATGTTGCCGCACTAGTAGTCCTGCTCTGGTAATCCTGGAGCAGTTTGTTTTTGCACGTTGAACTCACAAAAACTGTCATGTGCACACGTTCCATTGTATATTTTTTGCCTAAAACTTCATATGGATCAAACTTACTGAAAAAAGAAACAAAAAACAGATTTCTTTTAAAAAGAAGTGTGTAACCCTTGATTTTAGTGTCTAACACTAATGGGATTGTTTGGCAAAGAGAAACTGTGATTCATTCAGATAAACGGGTTACAGCTCACTGGGCAGAGCTCACTGTGCGAGTGATTCAGTTTTAACCCAGAGCAGAGCTCAATGTGTGAGTTATTCACTTTAACCCAGAACGAAGCATACTGTGGGTGAGTGATTTGGTTTAACCCAGAACAGAGCTCACTGTGAGAGTGATTCAGATTAACCCAGAGCAGAGCTCACCGTGTGAATGAGTCAGTTACACCCATAGCAGAGATGACTGTGTGTGAGATGATGTTGCGTCGCCACGCTTCAATGGTGATGGCAAGAATAGCACGCAGGTATCTTCAAATAAATTACTGATGAATCACCCGCATGCATGAATCATACATCAATAATAGCCTAATTTAATGTATGATCCATCATGATGAAGATACAGAAAACTAGAAAGGCATGGCAAAAATTACATACTGTCAATATTTTAGAGACCCCCCAAAATTACACAAATCATGTTTCAGGGGAACTCATCTCCCCCTGGCTCCCCTGTAGTTTGCACTTTGGTGTTAGGGAAAGCTCTCATGGGGAGAAGCATTCATGAGAAAACCATTTTTCCCTCTCAAGGGAGTTAAGCTATCATCAACTGCCTAAAAAAATTTGAGCAGAAAATTTGTCTTCCAAGGAAAGTCAATACACATCTTTTTGACCCACTGGCAGCTCCCTTGATGACCAGGGCCCCATTTCAACTGCATGGGTCATTCTCACCCATTGCCATGCACACACTTTCACTACTCTCTCCCAATGAAACTGATGACAGCATGAACTAATACTGGCTCGGAAATCATAGTGATCACAGTTAAATACATTTCTTGGCCTCATGAATTCCATCCAAATGACATCTGTTGTATGTCTCTCAACAAGACTTTTGTAGACCAGCTCTAAGCTGATATAGAAACTGAGCAACTTTTTGAGCAAATGTATACAAATTTATACATAGCCTTTTTTTAAATATAGCTGTGTTGTAAACTGCCACCAAGTAGTGTTATTTTCTCCTGCATGTGTATTCTTGTAATATGCCATTCTGAAAATAACACTACTGGTGGCAGTTGGCAGACAGTGTGATACAGATCTATAAAGTTATCTGCTACAGGATAATACATTCATCATGCTGGACAATGTATAGACTGGGTGTGGAATAATAATACACAGGTCTTTTCCTTTTGTATAAGTATTCAAAAGACCAATGCTCCCTTGCTGAGCAAAAGGACTCACACTTACGTAGGGAGTGCCACTCATCCTGTCGGATGGTTTTCATGATGTTGTAGGAGAGGTTCTTTGGTATCACTGCAGAGGAATAATGGTACTTGATGAAGGAACACCTTGTGATGGAACCTGCACACAAGAAAAAAGGAAATGTTTATAACAGGGGCATTAACTACTGCAAGACCATTAGGTCCATATGGACTTTCTTTTGTACCATGCCCAGCATCTGTGTCAGCAGAAGCTGGGGAAAGAGAATTTGACTTTAAAACTGTATTAATACAGTTCCCATGATTCCACAGCTAAATAAAGACAACTAACTACACCGTAACTACGTTAAAAGCCATAAAACCTACGTAACAAAAAGGACCAACACCCCTCTTCTTTCGCTCACTCCCTCACCTCTCTCTTCTCTCTCTCACTCATCTTTCGTCCCCACTCTGCTCTTCTCTCTCTCGGCGTGCTGGACGCACGCATAAAACTCTTGTTCCTCGCACACTTATCTGGGCTTGGCTTTGCACGCCAAGGAACTCTTTCCCTCGTCTGCCTTGCGTGCTAGAACTCTCTCAGTTAAGTAGGCCCGCTCACACGGCACAGCAGCCTAAAAGGTAGCTTGGAACCGGTGGTTAGCTAACCAAATGTAATTAACTGTGTTATATATTGTTCATATCTGTAATCATTGTTGTGTTGGATCATTGTTTAGCTGGCTCCTAGCCAAGCGCCGCGAAGCGTTAGTAAGCAAATATCTCACTCAAACTAGGTTTTGCATGTGATATATGTAGCTACTAACCTACAACAGCCCGGCATTAGTGATCTACACGAGTATACACATTTTAGCACACTGCATGCGCCATTTTCCAAGAACGCTTAGCTTCAGCTAAGTTCAAAACTCCCGCCATCTTTTTCCTTTGTTCTCCATGAACACGTGTGAATCGCGCACATGTCCAAGACTGCGTGACCAACACACATAGGAGAACATTCCTACCACCACCCACGCCAATGCGTACATACACACTGCACCATATGCACACACACACACATCGTTTTTTCTTACATTGTAATAAATCATGCTTAGTACATGTGTTCAATAAACTTTTTTATGTTCCAAGGTTGTGTGTTTATTAATATTGCATGTATATTGTAATAATGTATGCCAACCTCTGCAGCTCCGAAGAACTCCAAATGCCTTCACATTTGTCCAATCATTGGTCCAATCACATTTGTCCAATAACCAAATAACGTTATTAATTTGGTTATAACTGAATGTGTAATGTTGTGATTTGATAATGAATAGTTATTAATATTGTAGTTTTGATTATAATTATTAATTTAATTATTGTTGGAATTACGCATTTATAGCTATGTAATGAGACTTATATATTTTATGGGACTGATATATGAGACTGATTTTTCGTAGTTACACCATTATTTGTAGAATATGTTATAGAATTTCCTCCATGTAAGTGACGCCCTCTGTTGTGGGGAATACAATAATAAAGTCTTATATTATTGTTGCCCTGTTTGAGGCATAGCAAACAAATTCCTTACACTTTTGGTGCCCTATGCGAGGAATACTATGACAAATCCCTACAGCAGCGACCTATCAATGTGGCATATGTGTACATTCAATTAATGCAATGACCTCCACTGTTAAGCTATCCGCACTAAAAAGTGCTAGCTGCTAGCCGGGAAAGGGCGTGGTCTGGAGCCATGCGTAATCACAGTCAAGCTGTCGAAAAAAAGTCTTTAAAAGTGTAGAAAATATCCACATGCAATCAATATGTCCTTTCACTTTTTTAAGTTTTTGCAGGCCTCTGCAATTCCAGGAGGTAATTTAACATCACAAAGGTCCTGAAGAACAAGCATATAGAGGCCACTGTCTGAGCCTGCTGCCACCTTATAGTATGCTCCTTTTGCCACAGATTCCACCTAAAAACTACCATTCCTGAAGCCTTGATTATACTGTTACCAAAACCAGGGAAACCCTACAAAAGATGTGAAAATCTTAGACCGATAAGCCTTTTTAATTCAGATGTAAAGGTGCTATGTAAAGTTCTCACCAAAAGGCTAGAGGGTTTACTCCCAGGGATCATAGGAAAAGATCAAAATGGGCTTATAAAGGGTTGTCAAGGGCTTCATAATGTCAGGAGGGTACTGAATATACTATACAGCCAGAAGGTAAAACCAGACACTGCTCTTATATCATTAGACGCTGAGAAAGTGTTTGATAGGGTTGAGTGGTCATACGTCATTGATGTCCTGGAACGCTTATGAATAATACAATATTCAAACCAATTAAGATCCGTAAAGGATCTCGCCAAGGATGCCTTCTATCACCGCTTCTGGTTACTATAGCTGTATGGTCCCATACAGAGCTCTCCGGTATATCTGGCTATAGGTCAGACAGACCATTGTATTGCTTTACATGCTGATGATGTTATTGTTTTTCTTAGAAATCTGGAGAGGTCCATTCTGGCCATGTTAGAAGTGATAAATATATTTGATAAATCCTCAGGCTTCAAAATTAATAATTCCATGTTGACCATAATGTTACTGAACTCCAAAGAGAGATGTAATCTGACTGCTCAAATTTTTACCCATATTTGGGTGTAAACATATTACCAAATATAAAAGAGGTTGTAAACTCTAATTATGATCCTATTATGGAACCATTAACCTAATCATTAACTTAATTGATAGATGGACACCTCTACCTATAACTGGTTCCTTAATTGGAAGAATATATTCTGAAAATGAGCTTTAAAAATATTTAACGACTGTCATTTAACTATTGGGGGAGATTTTAATGCATCCGTTAATTCTGCATTGGTCGCTCATCTGTGACTCTTAATTTCACTTCATTGTTGTCTTCTCAGATTATCTTAATCTATCTTAATAGATTTATCTCAGATTTGAATTTAGTCGATGCATGGCATATAGTAGAAATTAAGTAGTGCATATAGTAGAAATGTTAAGGCTTATACATTTTATTCTGCAAAACATAAATCCTTCACTAGAATTGATTACATTTTTGTCAATTCTCCTTTGCTTACTCAGTTTGTTTATCCAGCTCTCAGCCTGATATATTACCCATAATAATTTCTGATCACTCACCAGTTTTGTGTAAAATTGCACCACCAGATAATTCTGAAGCTCATTCTATGATCTCCAGATTCATTTTGCAGGGCAAATGTGCACGGATTACCTTGCCCACGTTGCAGTGTACCAGGTGTAAAGGTGGCTTGGCTCTACAAAATTTAAAATTGTATTTTTGGGCTTTTCAGATTAGGTCAGCACAATTTGGATGGATTGAGAGTCTAATGTACCATGGTGTTCAATTGAAGTGGCATTGGTGCGTCCTCAGAGACTTCAAGACTTACCTTTTACTGGAGTTGGGCGTAAGAACATAAATAAATTTGGTAACATTGTTTCGACCACTCTGAAGACTTGGTACTCAGCTGAAAGGGTGATGAGGGCCCATGTAAATTCATATCATTATCTCCTTTGTGGAATAATTTCCATTTGCTATCAGGGGGACAACCTTTTACTTGTCCAACTTGGACTACAAAGGGCATCTTTGTCTTGGATGATGACAACAGACATTGAATTAAGCATGTCAATGACAACGGTCTGTGCACATTTCAGGACATTAGAACAGAGTTTTCACTGCTGGGATCGTCCTACTTCATGTACTTAAAGCTGAGATCTGTTATGCGGGCTTATGGGGTACCCTGGAATTCTCCATTGTCTTATCATCCATTGGCTAGATGCATAGATCCTAAAAAAGGTTCTGGGAGCATAGTCACCAATTTATATAACTTATTACTCGAAAACTCTGGCAAACCCTTCTCAATCTTGTTTTTTTGGGAAAATGAACTTACATGGGCAGTATCTTGGCCTGATTGGAAAAGAAAATGGTCTAACTTGAATCTGGCATCCAAAAATCTGGCTGACCAGCTATTACACTATAAGATTATTCACAGAATTTATGCCACCCAGTATACGTTTCAGAATGAATCTGACCAAAAGCCCCCATTGCAGTCTTTGCAACAACAACTCCACAGGCACATTCATGCATGGACTGTCCCACCATAACTGATCTTTGGAAACAAGTAGTCTCAGTCCTATCTGAACTAATTCGTATCAACCAGATTTGGATCAAGCCAGATGCGGCATTAAGACCATACTGGATTAATTCCTTTCAGAACATCGTTCTTCTAGAATGCTCCACTGGTAAATTAAATTGAGCTCGGCTGGCTACTGTATAGTCATGGATGGGACTTGCCTCAGCCATTAAAGCTTGTTTAAAATGATATGGTAATGTAGAACAAAAGATGACATCCTTGTGTAATTTATGATGGCATTTTTGTTTCTGTACTGCCAAATATTTGTATGTTATATTTATTATTTTATTTATTTTTTATGGGGTTGTTTTTTTCCCTCTCTTCTCCCCTTGTTTGTCTCGGTTTGAGTACTCAGATTGTCAGTGATTTACAAATAACGAATGTTTGTGAGTTTTACATTCCAAAAATAATAAAACACAATCAAAAAAAAAAAAAGCTGCACCGTAAATTGAAGATTTGAAACAATTAGTATGACTGTCTGGACATGTGGCACCGTCAATTGACATTTTGGAACAATTAAGACTGTTCGGAAACACTTTGAAGCAATTAGTAAGACTGTCTCGAACACTGCCACATCACCGCGTGTGTGTGTGTGTGGGGGGGGGGGGGGGGTGGTTGAGGTCTCCACCCATGTATGATGATATGATTATTTTTTGTGGGAGGGGGTTTGTATTGTTTTGATTGTTGGGAGATTATACCCCACCCCCCGTAATTTACAGACATAGAGCTTCTGAACAAATGAGACTGTCTGGAAATAGTAACACAGCTGACTCTTAGGAACAATTAAAAGTGCTTTGAAAAACTTCAACTTCTGACAATTTGAAACCATTAAACTGTTTTGAAACACTGTACCCTTAATTCGCTCTTTGAAAGAATTAGGACTGTCTTGAAACACTGACACAGCTGATATTTCGGAACACTCAAGACAGCTTTTAAACACTTTTCCAGCTGACTCATGGGAACAATGACCTGTTTCGAAAACACTTGTGCTGAGGACATCTGCTGGTGACATAGGCAACATATCATTACAAGTGGCCTGCAATAAGTTTGATTTGAAAAGTTGGACATTAGTATCTGGTTATAAATGAACCTAAAATATTCCCTCAGCTGTCATTATAATAAACAAGCTTTCATTAAATACAAACAACTTTAAAACAGGGTATTTGCTTCTGGTTATTATGAACGTAGAAAGATTACAAAACTAAACACACACACACATATATATATATATAATTTTTGTGAGGGTCACTGCGATAGATATTGTAATACCAGTTGAAAAATAGCATATAGTAACTTTTGTCTTGGCTTCTGACCTGTTGGACACATTGGGCCTCATTTATCAATATATTCCTAAAACTGTGTACAAATTTACGTGTAATCTGAAATGAACTGACAAAATCTGCCTTATTTTGCATACTTTGCATTATAACGTGCATTAAGGAAATAGGTCAAAATTTCTAGGAATGTTTTATTTAAGGTTCTGACAATGTTCTGACAACCAACAACTGTTAGCTGGGGTACAGCTTTCTAAGGGATATTTCATTCAAAGTCTTTGAGAGGTCCATTGATATACAAAAAAATGTAACTAGAATTCAAGCCTCAGGAAGGCGAACAGTTGCAATTATTCAGATAGCAGCCTATGTTTCAAATTACGTCAGAAGCCTTTGGATATTATCAATGTTATGAACTCCAGACAGCATGATGTACTTGACAGTTTGATAGCCTTTAACATGTAAACACCGACTCCACACATAGTTTTCGTGATTTTATTCTCCTTTTCTGTATTCACTGGGGAATTTATGAAACAAGAGAAAACTGCAACAAACATGATAGACAACAAATAAACATTGTCAGTAATGAGTCATTGATTAAACACAGAACATAATTAACTTTTCTCCTGAGGCTGTAAACTGTCGGAAACGCTCCACATTTGATCTTGTCCGTTGCGTCAAGCAGGAAACGTGACGATGTTAAGAGCATGCTTCGGTTGGGGCTCCGGAGCAATGTGCAGAGACACAGCTGTTTCAAATGATTCAACACAGCTTTAGAGTGCCGTTTCATTTTGTTTGTGTTATTTTTCCCCCATGGCTGTGCCGTTTTTGAGTTTAAGCCCTGTTTAGGTGTACATTCTTTGTTTCACTGGTTTTTCCCCTAAAAGGGGCACATAAAAAGTTGATTGTCATTTGGAGTTTGTGTTGGTGTCTGTCTGGGTTAACATAGCATGTCTGAAATGAATTTCATCATATTTTTCTTCCTGCCTTCATATACGAAATCATCAGTTCACTGCAACATTTGACAACACGACAAAGAGCAACATTTTGTTTTATCTGTACACCATCTGAAACTAACTCAAAATCAGTTTTTCCGGCATCTATCCTGTGGATCATGGAATTCAGTTGATTGGAAAGACAATTAACCCAGGAGTTCACCATGTAAAAATAAAAAATGTCTGTGATTTCAGAGTTCCCATGTACAGAATAGCTGTGGCCCTATAGTACTTCTGGTGGGATTTTGAGGAGGTCTGTGTTTGCTAATAATAAGGCTTCAAGGTGACAGGCTGACACCAATTCCATCTGCCATACACTCTGCTTACACCATTTTAGAGCCTCTGGCGCAGTGTGCATGGTGCAGCAGAATGTGTCCCATGTGCATGGTGCAATGGAACGTGCTCCTGTGTTTCTATGGTACAAGGGACTGTCTCCCTATGTTCCATGGTGCAGCAGAATATGTCCCTGTGTTTCCATGGTACAGCAGAATGTGTCACTGTGTTTCCATGTACAGCAGAATGTGTCACTGTGTTTCCATGCTGCAGGAGAATATGTCCCTGTGTTTCCATGGTGCAGGGGAAGGCAGCTTTTTGTTTCCATGGTAATGCATCCCTGTGTTTCCATGGTAAATATGCCCATGTTTATCCATGGTGCAGGGGAATGTGAAAGGTGCTGTATGTGACCAAGATTCTGATAAATCAGGGGGGCACACATAATCACTCATCATTTAATAATAGATTCAATTATATCTGCAAACACGTGGAGCAGACAGTAAGTTTTAGTCTTCACCTAATAAAGACAATAAAGTGGTTGTATTCAGGGCTGTTATTAGATTTCCAAGGTCAGACACAGGGGCTGTAACCCTATCTTTCATGAGACATACGGTGCAAATGTGAATTCTTACCTGTGGAGCATAACATTAAGATAATTTTAAAGTGCCTTCCGTTGACTTTATTTTGAAAAGACGTACAGGGAGAGTTTTAGCCTGCAGCACTACTATACAGACATTCATACCTGCATAAGTATAACACAGTACTGCACCAGTCTGATCTGGGCTGTACAGACCTGCGTAAGTATAACATTGTATGGCAGTCGTTTTCAATAGGTGGCCCATGGAGCGTTTCACTTGCCCCTGTAGCAGCCTCATTTCCTACAATTATTCTGAAGCTAGCCCATATACATTTGGTGATTCCGAGTTCTACCACAATAGACCGATAACAAACAGCACATGCTTCACACAGACTGAATAAACTTTCATTTTGACAGTGAAATTAAAATGTATGTAATTAATGGTAATTGCAAACATACAGTGGCACTCTGAGACCAAACACACAGGTTTCAAAGCCAACTTCCCAAACAAGTCTGCGGTACGTAAATGTACAATTGAGACTCTGTTAACCTCTTACATCCAATCAGTGCTTACCATCAAAAAACCCTCAACTGCTCAAGAGAACGCAATGGCTGCGTCTCTTTGGGTGGCCTGGCACCTCGTCCTTAGAAACAGGCATAGTGGAGGGCTGCCTCAGATACCTGTAGCAGGGAGACAGGGCGAAGGTGGGACAGGATTAATAGAGTGTGCAAGGGTGGAGCAGTCGACAGCACAGCAGTTGGGAGGAGCCTGCTGACTCCAGTTTACCTTCTCATGTGGATACTCATGAAAGTGTGTGGATGTGTGTGCGAGGGAGAGAGGAGGGAGGCAGGACAGGAGGCTGTGGAGCAAACAAAGATGAGGTAGGTAAGGGAATGGCCACCATGTGCTGTTGTGTTATCTTGTCTTGTTCCAAATGCCTTTGCGGTAGAACCCAGGCCTGAGACCCCTAGAGTAAGCCTATGGTGACAGTGGCAAGGAAAAACTCCCTATTTTAAGGAAGAAACCTTAAGCAGAACCCAGCTCGTGAGAGTGCTATCTGCATTTGGCTGGCACTGGGCAGGCTTAATATTGTGTGTAGTTATGGATAGGCAAAAGATGAAGTGTGGAGATGAGTGGTGAGAATTTTTTTTGTGCTTCAGGTGCATTAAGCATGAACTCTTGTATACAAAAAAGGTAAACTGGTTGTACAAACTAATAGTGGGCTCATAAATGGATGAAAGAATTAGGCACTACTGCCTGACAATGCATTACTCTGACGTACAGAGTTGGCAGCGAGGGTCAATGAACATGAACATTTATGACATCATAACATATTAACGAAGAAGTATACACATGTTAACAAATCTGTTGACGACAAATGTTAGAAATGAGCTGCTTCAGTACAATAGTTGACCATGAAGGTATTGCCTGCACAGATGAAGCTGGAGGGAACTCATAGGAGAATGAAACGCAGCGATAGCAATAATGTGGAATAGCCATGGACCTGAGCTTTTAAGTAAACATGATCACGGCGGTCAAATAGCAGATAGTGTCATGTAACTGGGTCATGAAACAGGATGAAGGGTACCTGACAGTTAATGAAGAATAATGATAGTCCAACACGTGGCAGTTAAGATCTGGCTACGGATTGCGTAAGCAGTACTAAGAAAATTACCGACAACTTGATGTTGAAGCAAGGAAGCTGAGCCTCTCCAATTTATGCCGTACAGATTTTATAGAGGCAGTACACTTTAAAGCGTGACAGAATAAGGTGACAAACATGATAAAACCTAGACAACAATCACAGCTGAACAGAACAGCAGTAGTTCAATAAGTTGCAGTGATTCAACAAGGGACTGTGAAGCTAGACGGTATAGGGCTAGCAGCCTCGACTGAAGGCAGTAGAGGAGCAGACAGAGAAAAGCATAGCAGAGTGCAACTCCACAAGCAGCGGATGTAGGCCAAGGGTGATGCAATCGCAGATG